>CACSLK010000984.1:10487133-10506724 GCA_902706635.1 Striga hermonthica
TTTTTCTGGCAATGTCGATTGGAAGTGGAAGAAAATAATTGGGGGGAATTGTGAGACGTCAAATGAATTTAGGGGAAAAGAAAAAATTGTGAAACTCAAATTGAGTTGGGGATATTTTAGTATTTTTATATGCTAAAATGGCTATAAAACATCTTTTCTACAAAACATGGTTAAAATTCATCTTTTATAAATTTATATGGCTATTTAATGATATTAACACAATTTAAAATGTTCAAGGATAAAACAGTAATTTGAAGACCATACGTTGTAATAGGGGCTGGTAAATAGCCCTCGTCTTAAAAGATAGTTTCCGACTAGGCCAAACAAACCCAACAACTTTAAAACACCAAAATAATGTTGGAGATTTATTAAAGAACTAGTATAGTTGCCCGTGCGATGCACGAGAGCTAAAAAAACTTGCAATTAACGATTAAATATTATTAAACATTTTCTTACCTACAATGTCCTTCTTCTTAGAGTTATTTTTATTATCACAAATTAATATTTTCAACCGTCTCTTCATGTTCTTCAAAATCATTCTCTCGCTGAGCAAAATTTTCTTTGTCTTCATCCTTAGCATTCTTTGTTGTTAATGAGCTCGATTCACTGAACAACTTTCTCTTATAATAATATTTCAATGGTGGCGATTCCTTGGGAATTGTATTCTTTTTTAGACTGATCGCCTCGTCATCATCAATTTTTTCTTCGTCATCCACATCAGCTCCCTATAAATGTAAAATAACCAAATAATTAACATTATATACTTTAATTTTATAAATTCATAATATTAGTTAATTATTAATTAAAAATATATAAAAAATATAACACTCCTAAATTATAAATTTATATGCATTGAAATTAAAAAATATGTACACATATAAGTAGTAGAATCTGTAGAATGTTTTTGTTTCATTTTCTACCATAATTGAACAATAAAAAACACATGGCCATGATTAAACTAATCTATTAAATCATTCTATATATATTCGTGGATAGATTAAATTAATAATTACAATTACTAATGAAAATTTGTGAACTAAAAAATTTAAGTTGAATCAATGTCACAACCAAAATAATAATCTCATTTCAAATAAGTAAAAAAAAAAACCCTATTACTTAAAGTTAAGAAAAAACTTAGAGTAATAATCCAAATACCGTTACTAAACTTAAATTAATTAATCCAAAACATATCTAAATTTTCACTGCAGCCTGATCGACAATTAACTTTGTGACCATGAAAAGCAAATTCGTACCTTCATATGGCGTATAAAAAGCTCTATATGAAACTTCTTGATAGAAGCATTAATACGGTACCCCTGAAATTAACAAATAAAAAAAACAATTATAAAACAATCAATTATAAGGGAAAAGTATTATAGTTGAGCGATCCCCAAATGTTGTACGCTCGTAGCATCTTACAACGCGAACCTTGATGTTCCATTCAGTCTTGTCCATGTTCACATTCTTAAGGAGAGTGAATGCCACGATTTTTTTTTGTTTGTTTTTTTTTTGCTTGCTTTCGTGTGTGTTTTGCAATGAAGGTACGAATGACGGAATAGAAGTATTTATTTATTTATAACAATAACGATTCAATACTTAATCCCACTACAACTACAATAGTAAAACATGACTTGTTAACTGCCACATGTTGTGAGTATTTTTACAGGAGTAGAATCGAAAGATTCGTTCCCCGGGTCGTATCGCAAGGAAGGTTAGCCGGATTCAATTGTACGATTATTCGATCACGAGAAAGAAAAGAAAAATTCCTAAACACTCTATTCAATAATTTTGGGGGTTTTAATTATCAGCTAAAGATTTAAAACTAAAGCAAACAAATTAAATAGCAAGCGAATAACCTCGAATGATTAAAGTGCTAGGGAATCGGGGATAATTGCTTTCGGTTCTAACACAACTACCTACATTCAATTGCTCGGTTAAGGGACTTGAATCGTCTCTCGTCCAGAGGCTCACTCTCAATAACTCTTCGTAACAAGAGAGTGAACGTACACGATCAACTATCAATTCCAACAACCCATAGACAATACTATTACGAACAAGTCTACTCTAAACAAGCCTATATCGACCAACGTCTCCCCTCTCGGTTCTACACGTTGATTAATTAGGTTAGAAAGGTGATCAATCTACTAACCCTAGAATAAGAACAACTTGAATAGATATGAACAATTAAGAACAAGCAATTATAATCGAACCTAATCAATCATCCCCTATCCCTAGCGTATGGATTTAGCTACTCATATGGAATTCACATCAAAACTCACAAAAACCCAAGCCATCATCATCAATCAAGCAATTGAAAAAATAAGAACTTACGATTAATAAAAGAATCCCAATGTCAAATCCACTGAACAACCCAAATCCAAGCCAGAAAACAGAGTTTTAATCTCCAAAACCAATCCAAAACAGCAAAAGTATGAAAAGGAATGAGTTTCTAGAGAGAAAAAGTGTAAAAACAAGGTCTGGAATGTGAATATTCATGTCTAGGTCGAAATTCTGAACTTAAAATCCCATCCTCGAAAATCGCGCCGATCAGGCGCGAGTCGCGACATAAGTCGCGAGTCGCAACTTCTAGTTTTGCCGAGTCGCGACATCTCGCGAGTCGCGCGTCTTCGAAAAATATGTAAATTCTGGGGAAACTCGCGATCTGACTCGCGAGTCGCGACTTGTCTCGCGAGTCGTGACCTTCTCGCGAGTCGCGACCATCTCACGAGTCGCGACACTGACTCGCGAGTCGCGAGAAGTTCTGAGCAGCTTTTCGGTCCGTTTTTTCGGTCCTTCCTTCAGTATTCTGAGCACGTTAACGGGTCTTCTTGATATCCCGGTCTCAGCTCAAGTAGCCCCGTCCTCGATCAACACAACCTACCTCCTGAAAACACAAACACGAAGCAAAACAAGGCAAAAAGACGCACAAAACGAACTAAAGAGAAAAACAAAAAAATCACAGAATTGGACCAAATAAACTACGAAAATCCTATGCGTGGGGAAAAATAAAGAGAAAATAGACCCAAAATAAAGATACAAAAATGGGACAAACACCACACAATAGAAAGTGTTGAGTCGTTAACTGCACGATACAGTGCCAGTACTTAACTACTAAACACGATAGGTAATCCAATTCAACCACTTACTGTAATCCAATTCATTCGTTATTTATTATTCATTATTTACTGTAATCCAATTCATTCATTATTTATTATTTATTGTTTATGGTTTATTAGTATAAAAATGCCGCAGTTACAAATGAACGATGTAGGTGAAACTTAATATCTGAATACAGTATATAGTATTAGTATTATTTTTACTATATTATTATTATTATTATTAAATATTTTCGTTTAAATTATTTATCTAATTTTCATAATTTACTTTATAAATATAAATAATTATAAGTGTTCGTATGCTTCTTGCCTAAGTTTTATAAATTTTTTTATCTTAAATTTTGTGTACAAATATTAAATCTAATAGTAGTGAAATTAGATATTAAATATTTTAAAAACATGTAACACACAAACATTCTTCATAAATCATAATAAATAAATAAATAACATGTTTGTAGAATAAAGTAGAATAAAGTGAAAAATTTTAAAACTTAAAGATTCAAATGTACAACCACCCACGTAGGATCAACATGCAATTTATATACTTTCCTAATATAGAAAGAGTATTATAGGACCTACAATTTACTTTCTAAAAATAAAAAGTGAGTTGTCTAATTATATAATAATAAATAGATTTAATTTAATGTCATGCACACCGTCATTTTCCTATGGATCGGAGAATAATATTCTGTTCAATCAACTCTTTGTAATATATGCTTGTTTTCTCCCGGACTCTCCACTTGTGGTCCTCCTTTGATATTCTAAACCCCAGAATCATTGGTGTTTTCTTGCTGGTTTTTTATTGATTGTTTTTCTTGGTACACAAGGATTGAGCCGAAGCCTTCATGGGAAGGCAAATAGGAGAGTAATATCCAAAGAGCTTAGCCCCAATGCATAATTTGGTGAAATGGAACACAGAAAAAACATGCCTTTTTGTCGGTGATTGACAGAGATTAGTGGTTATTTTGCCTTCTATTGAGCCGTGAAACAAGGCCTTGATGGACTTGAGACTGAGGGTCGGCGGCCCCGATGGTGGTGGTGAGATTGAAGGGACCTCACCGGACATGTTAAAGAATACACCTTGGAATATACGGAGATTGGCGAGTGAGATTGAGCAGTGTGAAGGCAGGCAGAAATATCTTGCTCACACGAGGAGCCCCTCAGATGGCGGGGATGTTCGGTGGTACTTTTGCAAGGTCCCTTTGGCAGTTAATGGTCAGTGCCCTGTTCATGGGAGCTTTAAATTTGCTTAGTCGATTACTATATGTTTTCAATTCATTTGCCATTTTGAAAAGGAAAAAAAGAGAGGAACAAAGAAATAGGTAAGCTTGCTTGTGAGCTTGTAAGATGGATTGGAGAAATTTGCTTTACTTGTTCAATGATGCATTCATTTTTTTCTACGTACGCTTGATCCTGTCTGTTCTGCGTCATCTTGCTGGCTTAATGACAACTAACCTTTGCATCTTTTTTGTTTCCCTGGCAAGCATGCTTGAAGAACATATGAGATGTAATGGAAATTGAATGAATTTGCTGGCGAAAGAGGAGGATTTAAGGAGATCAGAAATTTTCTTCTGGTCTCTCTTTTCAAGAAATGTCATGCTCTAATTTTTGTTTTTGCCTGCTTTAAGGATATCTCGGAGTAGCTGTCTGTGATTGGAGATAGCAAATAATGCAGTTTAAGTGAAATCCTTTCAAATGATTGTAAAATGATTTACATGTAAATGGATAACACATTACCGCCTTTACTAATGAACTTTGCTGAAACAACACAAAACATGCATCAGAGTCTCCAATTCTGTTGCTTGAGGAAATCGGCTTTCTATTTATGACTGTGTTTTCTACGAGGCCTATGCGCATCAATTGCTTCAAATTTATGCTTTGTGGCATGTGAATGTGATAAATGATTTATTTTTCAGAGTTAGCTGCATCAGTCCCTGCAACAGAAGTTGTTGGTAAAGGTGATTATTTTCGGTTTGGTATGAGAGATTCCCTTGCAATAGAGGCAGCTTTTTTGCAGGTCAAGTGGTTTCCTCTGTACATATTCTTTTATCACTTTAATTTTGTGTATCATATTACTCTCTTACATGAAAAAATGTTTGTATACTATAGTTTCTTATACTTCATGACGATGACTAATGGTTTCTCTACTGACAGAGAGAGGATGAGTTACTCTCCTGTTGGTGGAAAGAGTATTCTGAGTGTAGTGAAGGCCCAAGGGGCACAGGTGTTGTTCCCACGTCATTCTCACAGAAAAAAGAATTATTTCCCACGAGTCCAGAGTCAACCGAGCTATATGCAGTTGAAGAAGAAAGAGTTGGTGTCCCTATAAAAGGAGGATTATACGAGGTAGCAGTATTATCTTTAGTACTCTTATAACCAAATTGTTTCTTTGTGAAGGGAACGCTGAAAGTTTATTTTTTCATTTATACCCCTGAAATCGTCAGCCTTATTATCAGTGAGCTATTAATTTTTGAACTTCTTGTCTCACACGCATAGTAACTGGGAATGTTTGATTAAGTTTGTATTGCTAGACATGCTGGTAAACAAGATGTTCATTTCTATATCTTAGCTTTGGGAGATAGACTCACAAAGTTCAGCATAATTTTATCATGCTCAGTTAATATCAGTAGAGGTACTCACCTTTTCTGCTCTGTCAAAGTATTTTCTATGTACAAGATTATTCATGTCAATGGATTGTGTTTGAGATTGTATGCATATTTTCTAAGATGAGTCTTTTATAATGGCTCTTTGCCTCAACCTGTGATAACACCAAATTAAGTGCAGTGATTATATGGATGCAACTAGAGTCATAAAAATATTGACTGTGGAGAAAGTGCAGTCATAAAAATAGAGCCTTTTCATACTTGGTGTACAGATTGAACGGCTGTTGATGTTTGTCGTATGAATTTAGTATTTATGCAAGTAATCCAGTCATGCACGAACGAATATTTAATGTGGATATCTTGCATGTTCTTCTCATTTGACAATTATGGAGAATGCATGTCCAAACACACCGTGGGTTCATAAATTTCTCAGTGTGAAAAGAGAAAAAATGCTGAAACGTATTGCTTGTTGTAGGTAGATTTGGTCAGGAGACATTGTTTTTCTGTATACTGGAATGGAGAGGTTAGACGTGTCCTGCGTGGCCACTGGTTTGCAGGTGGTCTTGATTGGCTTCCACTGCGTGAGGATGTTTCAGAGCAATTGGAGTATGCATATCGTACTCAGGTGCACTTCAATTCTTCCATTCTTTGCTCAAATAGTTCATATAGTAGATTTCAAACATATCGTAGGTGCAACCATTTGCCTAGTTTATAATTAATATACTAATCTTTTCTTATTCTTCATGGTACCTTATAGGTTCTTTCTGATCAGTTTTCTCCAGTTTTCCTTACTCTAGTTTTTAACTTCCTTTTTTGATGTGACAACTTATTATCTTTTCAGGTTTGGCATAGGAGAACCTTTCAGCAGTCTGGTCTTTTTGCTGCTCGTGTTGATCTTCAGGGCTCTACTCCAGTATGCCCTTTGCTTTAGTTTAATATTACTTGTCGTTGTTATTATCAGTTTAGACATTAGTTAATAATGCATTTTTGTGCTGTAGGGACTGCATGCTCTTTTTGTTGGGGAAGACGATACATGGGAAGCTTGGCTAAATGTTGATGCTTCTGGGTTTTCTGGTGTTGTAGGTTTTGGAGGAAATGGCATTAAGTTAAGACGTGGCTTTGCTCCATCTCATTCACAAAAACCAACGCAGGTTATTCCTCTACTTTTTTTCTTTGTTTTTTGCTTTCAACTGTCGTCATACAAATAAGAATAATATTAATCACTTTGAAAAAACTGATTATGTGTACTACAAAATATACACAACAGAAGAAAGAAAAAATGTGAGGTGATTACATGATTTCTTCTTTAAATGAGGAATCAAGGTCATGGGAATTGGTTTCAGTAATCTTTCCCTTTACCCTAATTAAATTCTAAAATTACGAATAAAATTGTAACTTTGATTACAAATCTTGCTCATTAACACTGTTTTGGCGTACAATTTGTTATCTAGTTAAAGTATAGGTCATCTCACACTCGTATTGAGACTCTGATATGAAATGTCAATCAATATTGACACGTTGGATTCGATTATGAAGCACTGGCTCGTTAACAATGCTAGTTGCTGCTTGGTTGATATGCATCTTGTGATTGGATCAGATATTTTATACACCAAGTTGACTGGGCATCTGTTTTATATAAATATCTTCACATATTAATACAAATAAGCAGATGTTGGTATCCTATTTGTAGTATCTCCGGCCTAGTTTACCTCATAGTAGATTTCAATATTCTCGTATCCTGGTTACTGGAAAAGCAATCCATTTGTCAAGAAGTCATCTTTTGAAATCACGTGGCTTTTGTCATTGTTTTATTTAATTTCTCTATCAAGCGAAGTTTTGATCACAAATATTAATTTTGGGGGAACTATTTCCTTATTCAATAACCGAAAGGGACGTTTCATTTATTTCAGGATGAATTACGTCAGCAAAAGGAGGAAGAAATGGATGATTACTGTTCTCAGGTATGAATGATTTAGATGTGATCTATGTTCTGAAACACCCAATATATTTCTAGCTCGAGGACGTGAAGAGAGAATAAGTAAATATGATTGCTGCAATCCTTAATTATCTTGAGTTAGTGTTCTGGGAACATATCGGTGTTCCGTTAAGTAACAGAGAAATTCCCATTTTATTGTAACAACAGCATTTCTGGATGTTTTTATTCTTTATCTGGCTTGATTTACCACAGAAAAGAACCGGGGTTCTTGGAAAGTAAATGAGAAATAAATAACCCCGTGCTTCTATATGTCATTTACTTATATTTTACACCTTTGATCTGTAATTGAAGCACTTTACATTGGTTTCAAAGAAGAAGACTGAGATGAATAGTACACTAATATGTGTGGTCTTAAGTAACTTTAACAGATTGGTTTTAGTGCGATATCATAACTCACCAGACACCATGAACAGCGTCTTTAGTTTTCAATACTCAACACCAGGAACAGCGTCTTTAGTTTTCAATACTCTTAACTTGTTGCTAGGGCTTTGAAAACATCTCTTGCTTGAGCTTGCGCTTGTACGGAATATGAATTTGATGTTTAGTAAAGATGTGCACAAGAATGTGTGTATGCGTGCCTGCCGAAGCTTTGTTGTCCTAAACTTACGTTTGCTTCTCAATGCCACCAATGATTTTCTGTGAAGTAAAACGTTTACTTCAAGCATATTTTTTATAGGTTCCTGTTCGACATTTAGTATTCATGGTTCATGGTATTGGTCAAAGGATGGAGAAATCAAATTTGGTCGATGATGTTGGAGACTTTCGCCTTGTAACTGCAAATGTTGCTGAAAGACACCTGACTTCCCACCAACTTGCCACACAAAGAGTTCTTTATATTCCTTGCCAGGTACTGTACACTTTTCCACTTCATATTTTTGTAACTGCTTGTTGCTTTCCATAACCTGATTGTGATCATCGATTCATTTCTCTGATGTGAAAGCAATTTCATTTTTTTTTTTTTTATTGGAGATTTGAAATGCACTATAGTTCCCTTCATTTCTATATATATATAATATAGTCTTATATATTAAAATGAGTTCCAGCTTTTGTTCTGCAAATACTGATGTGACTCAATAAGGTGGAGTAGATTGATATGTGAAATAGTGAGATATTTGGGGGTAGATATTGAAAATATAAGAGTTTGTATTATTTGCTTATTCATAAATGAATGGAATATATGTTGTATAATATATATGATAGAATGGGAGAGTTTGAGCTTCATACTCAGAATATCAAAATAGTATTTGGACTGGAACTTCTGAGAATTAATGTAGTTTCTGTTTATAATATTGGACAAGTCATCTTCTTCTTGTTCTTTATTTATTTATCCTAATCCTTACTGGAGTTTAATCGGTCCCTGCCCACTTCACTAAATATTGAACTGTCAAAAGTAATTACAATATATAAAAGCAAGAGATGAAGAGTACTTGATCCCTCAAAAAAAGTCGTAAAATCAAAATCCAAATTTCAAACCTTAAGCAAATTAAACCTTTATAAACAACTTTGAAATTCAGGGCAAACTTGATATGCTCCTAGTACTCAATACAGGAGGAGGTCACTAGCTATCTAAGTGAGTTTCAAACCAGTTGGTCGGATGAGAACTAGTTCGTTAAGTTTATAAACTAGGTTCCTCAAATTCATCTAATGTCGGATAATTCACAAGACACATTTTACCACAAAAATATGACCTTTCTAGGCATCTATTTTGAACTCCAAAAACCTGAAGAAACAGTATCACAAGCAAAATTCGTCGATGGTAGTGGTTGTTGGATGTATTGTTAAGCAACTTATTTAGCATTTTATTCATTTGTTTATGTTTTCTTCTCTGACATAGAGTTCTAGTGCTCCTCAGAATTGATGTTCCTTATGCTGTCTATTATAGCTACCGTTATTATCATAACTATTATTAAACCACTATCATCGTGATGTTTACCCTTGACAGTGGAGAAAGGGCCTGGCTCTTAGTGGCGAAGCTGCAGTCGAAAAGATAACTTTAGATGGTGTCCGAGGGCTGCGTACCATGTTGAGTGCAACTGTTCATGATATCTTATACTATATGAGCCCTATATATTGTCAGGAAATCATTGACTCGGTACACACTACTGAGTGTATTTTCTCAACATCTTCACATTCTTGCTCCTCTTTATTTTTAATTTTTAGAAAGAAAGAAGAAAAGTGCTGATATTTAAGGTAACTTCAGAAAATTTAAGTCACAGCTGTTCATGTCATGTTCAGGTATCCAACCAACTAAATAAACTATATCTGAAGTTTCTGAAGAGGAATCCTGGGTATGATGGAAAGGTATTCGAATTTTGACCAATAGAAAACCTTCTATAACTTTTTTTCAACTCTCGTTTGCTTATTCAAATAACTGTCAAGAGGAGTCTCCAGATGTGAATCTGATTTGCAGGTCTCCATATACGGTCACTCTCTAGGTAGTGTTTTATCTTATGATATCCTTTGTCATCAACAAACTCTGTGTTCGCCCTTCCCCATGGAGTGGATGTACAAAGAACAAAAGGAAAGTGATGTGGCATGTCCTGTTAGGAACAACTTAACACCTAGCAACCCAATACCAAATCCTAGGAACAATAGCTCTGAGAATGTCGAGTTTGTGAACAAGGGCAGTTATATGGACTATCGGGACCTTTCTGAAGAGCCTGTGGAGAGAACATTCCATCTAAGTCCGCCTGCATCATCAGAGTCTGATGAGTCATCATCAACACCTGACATTGGCTATCAGCAGACAATTGATGCCTTGTCATTAGATGAAAACTGCGATGAACCTTTTCGCTATTCAGATCATGTTGATTTCCCCAGTAGCAGCATGAAAACTAACTTTGAGTCTTGTGATGATAATACGGATGACAAGGCCATCTCTGATAATAAAGACGAGACAATTAAATCTTTGGCGGAAGAGGTAGTTACTGATGTGGTTCATATGTGTTGCTCGCCTGATATCTCCATTTCCCTTCTCATGTTTTCACACTTGATACCCAGATTAGTCTGCTGAAATCAAAACTCAAGGAATTGGAAGCTGATAAAGGTATGGTTTACAGTTTCTAATATGCTGTTGGGCACTTGTTTTGGACTATATTTGTTCATTTCTTGCGGTTTTAGCTTGAAGGCTCTTAAAAGTTGTATCTTGTATTTCACATGACATGCTACCAGTGAATGGAAAAAAGTCTGCGACAGTTGAAAATCAATCTGGTCCTGAGAGAGTTCAATGTGAGCATGCAGATCCTGTGAAGAGTTATAAACCCCAAATAAGATACACAAAGCTAGAGTTCAAGGTATTTTCCTGCCATCTCTTACGCCTTTGACATTAGATTTACAGACTCTCGAAAGTTGTTTATAAAGATGAATTTTATGCAACTCTTATTATAAAGCCTGCAGTGTACATGTTTTTCTATTCTATAATTATGTTAAATATGAGATTATAACATATCAATTCTTAACATATCAATTCTTATGTCAGGTTGACACATTCTTTGCTGTTGGATCTCCCCTTGGGGTATTCCTTTCCCTGCGGAATATTCGAATTGGAATTGGTAATATTCAAGGCTTGATACTTGCATGTCTACATTCCTATCCTTTTTTTCCTTTTTTTTTTTTTTAATCTATACATGTCTCTTAAGTTGTTGGCATCCTTATCCTTTAAGCATGGAATGAGAATCACGTACGATAAATTTTGTTTTTTGTCTGCATAGAGTGATAACATGTTCAGTTGTTCTTGTCGTTGTTTTTAAATTATTTTACCATGAAGAATACATTATTTTTTTTCCCGATATTTGGTTTGTCTAATTGGGTCTGATAGTTGCATCAGAATTCCTTCCTGAAAAGCCTTGCCTTGTTAACTGTGAGTTGTCACTTGTGTTGTCAACTCATATTGAGCACTTTTCATTTCCTATTTATCTTTCCAGATATCCACCATGCATTTTCAGTTTCAGATTAATTGTCCGCGGGTTTCTTTATTTGTTTATTCGGATTATATATTTAAAATTTTTTATTGGCTTTATAGGCAAAGGGAAAGAATACTGGAAAGAGGAAAATATAAATGAGGAGATGCCAGCATGTCGGCAAATGTTCAACATTTTCCATCCTTTTGATCCTGTAGCATATAGGTATGTCTTATACTCTTCTAAAGTTTTGATCACGACTTTTTCGGTTTTCTTCCTGATAAGTCTCATATCTAGTATATTTTGCTGCACAGAATAGAACCACTCATTTGCAAAGAATATATACGCAAACCTCCCGTCATTATTCCCTACCACAGAGGCGGGAAACGGCTGTATGTTGTTTATGGTGTAAGAGAACTATTACTCCTCCCATGGCATTTTGTTGAATTTATATTGTTGAATTTATATACTTTATTTAGTTCTCATACTCTATATCATACAGGAATTCAAAGAAGGGTTAGCTACATATTCAAGAGCAATAGCGGATAAGTTCAGCGCTATACGGGTAGGTCTCTTGGTTCTTTTACTTTCCTTTCTGAAATTCTCAAATTAGGACATTCCTTAGAATATTTTATTTTTTCCAATGTTATCAGAACTGGATCGGTCATCCAACCAGTCAAGCTACTGGTTCAATGGTTCACTGGTCAGACCACCCAATATATTAATATTCTAAAATATATATAATAGATTTTGTATATAAAAAATGTAATTAATTAAATATTTAGATAATTTAAAATATTCAAATACTTAAACATATTCGTAAATAGTTTATAAATATTCATTAGACATAAAGACTATGAGATTAAACATATATGAGATATATTATAAAACATTTTATATGACATAGAAAGTAGATATAAGACTATTACATCAAATACTCATGATTTCATTCCCCAGCTTTTCAGCATACTACAGACAACCCGAAATTTCCATTCCACATTTTATGATTACAATCCCTAGAGTTCTGTAAATGCTTTTCAACGATTACAACCCCTAGAGTTATGACAACATTGAAATCTACTCGGTCACCAAAATCAATTTTGTTTCATTTGACGAATTGGAACTCGCAAAGCAGGCCAGGGCTTTGTCGACTCACATCACAGGTTGGCTTGGAGCAATTCAAGGTGACATTGACATCCCAGATCCGCTTTCGCTTGCGCTTGACAACCTTTATGATGAACTCTTGAACCCTAAACTCATCAACGATTACGTAAATTTCTTTTCATTTTGAGTTTTCATTTACAATATATTGTGGAGAAACCGAGGCTTTTTTAACGATTTTGTGTTTTGTGTGTAAAATGAAGTATTCTACATGTAAATTTCATTAAATGTTTGCTTTGTTGTTTGATTTTCACTAAATTTCTTGTTAAATATTTCCAGTCGAAGACATAAATACTTAAATATACAGTTATTGTGAAGTATATAAGTATAAGGTTTGAAGCAATGTATGAGTAACACTTAAAAAAATAAGGGTTGCTCCTTGTAGTAATGTGATGTTTGTAATTTGTTTGGATTTTTTTTTTTTTATTTTCTTCTTTCTTTTTTTGTACTTAACTATTGTTTGGTGTCATTGGATCTTTTGCTCAAGCCTTGTTTGTTTGATTTCTCATGTGGATCTTACCAATCCTTTGGTTGCTCTATATGTGTCTTCTGTTTGAGTTGTATAAAAGTTGGTTTATTGTTGGAAAAGAAAAACTATCCTTTTGTTGTGGTTTTTATCAGACTATAGATAGACTATAGATTGGAGAAAGATGCTCCGTCTCGAGGTTCCCATACAGTATCTAGATAGTTTTTCTTTTCCCACAATAAACCAATTTTTGTAAAACTCAAACCGAAGGCACATATAGAGCAACCATAGGATTGCTAAGATCCACAGGGGAAATCAAACAAACAAGGTTTGAGCAAAAGGTCCAATGACACCAAACAAATAGTTAAGTACAGAAAAAGAAAGAAGAAGGAAAAGACCTAAGCAAATTACAAACATCACATTACTACACGGAGCAGCCCATCTTGTTACTCATACATTGCTTCAAATCTTATACCTATATACTTCACAATAACTGTATATTTGTTGTCTTGGACTGGAAATATTTAACAAGAAATTTAGTGAAAATCAAACATCAAAGCAAACATTTAATGAAATTTACATGTAGAATACTTCATGTTACACACAAAATCGTTTAAAACTGTCTCGAAAAATACTACCAAATAAGTTTTATACACAATATATTGTAAATGAAAATGAAAAGAAATTTACGCAATCGTTGATGAGTCTGGGGTTCAAGAGTTCATCATAAAGGTTGTCAAGCGAAGCGGATCTGGGATGTCAATGTCACCTTGAAGAGACTGAGTAGATTTCAATGTCGTCATAACTGTAGGGGTTGTAATCTTAAATTCTTCAACTCAATCTTAATGGTTGAAAAGCAAGAGTACAAGTGGGCAAAGTCATCTTTTAGCTCCAGCTTGTGTGAAGGCAGAGAAAGCTGCTCGACTGCTTGGCACTTATTAATTTAGCTTTTAGAGCATCTTTTACATTGCCATAGATAGTCATAATCTTGTTATGCAGCAAGTTAGCTCCATGCATGCGTTGTTTTCAAGGAACTAATATTTCCAAAAAGCAGATATGTAGTTTTATATAACACTAAGCTTTTTTAATAGGCTAAAGTGCTGACGCTCTGTGAATCAGGGCACGATGATGGCCAGGACAGTAAGTACTTTCTATGACCTGCCACTCTTTGCGCAGAACTCTTTTCCCTTTTTTTCTTTTTTTCATTTTTCCTTCCACCTTCTATTCACTAATTAGATTATAGATTAGGAGCTGCTTGTTAAGTGGAGTATTATTTATGGTAACTAATACTCAGATGAACGAATCACCTCTATCGTAATCACATTTTACTGTCTCCAACATAATATTGGAAGGAAATTTTTAAAATGAGATAGATTTTATGTGGTCCCGAGGAAATTAATTCTTAGAAATTGTTTACTGTCTTTCAATTATATATTCTTTTTTACATGTTTCTGTAAATGTATTTGAATATTCCCATATTTCACGCAGAGCAATCAGAAAATAACCAAGAGGAAAAGGAGAGATCTTATGGCTCAGTAATGATGGATAGATTAATAGGACACGAAGGCGGGAGGATAGATCATGTATTACAAGTATGCCAGATCCTTTGACCATTTTGTTAAAAATGTCGAAAAATTTGATCAAAGTAAAAGCCGATTATAAATATCTCTTCTGTGCCCTTTTTTTTATCTTAATGCAGGATAAAACTTTTCGTCATCCGTATGTATCGGCCATTGGGGCACACACGTAAGTCTTTTCTGATGTTTAAACTGGTGGAATTTACGTGCTCGACTGACACACTGCCAGTTTTTAAGGATTTAACCGAAACTGTTTAGAATGTGATTCAATTTTTGGCACAGAAACTACTGGAGAGATTATGATACTGCCCTTTTCATGTTAAACCATCTGTACCGGGATGTAGCAGAGGAACCTGTCTCGCCTAAGGACCCACCTCTTAAAGGCGACTTAAAGGACGAATATAGGTTCAAAGGTTGGTCTGATCCAAGGGAGGCTGCTGAGGAGGAACTCCCTTTGACTTTTGCAGATGGTGTCTCGGTAAAGCATTTTTCTTTTAAAGTGAAGAAAGTGATGAGAAGGTGAAACTCTTGTGTCATTTTGCAGATAAGGGGTGTTATAGGTTCTTCACTGATGGCCCGTCGTGCACCAATTGGTATAATTTTGTTGCTTTTCAAGTGCATATAGAGAGTATAGACATAGTGTAGCATGAATACATAACACCCGGTGCAGGATTTTGTCTATAGTGTATCATATGGAGCCTGGAGGGTGATTTGTGTGTGTTAAGGGAATTTAAGTAACATAGGAAAATGGAACATGTAAATTCTTTCTACTTTATCTATTTGACTTATATATGTTTGAAATTTGTTGGTAGCTTACGTAGCTTAGTTACATGGACTGCATAAATTTTCTGATATATAATGTAGTACTTGGCGTGCACTTTACTGGTTAGTACAAACAGAAATAATACCATTGTTTTTTATTTTTATTTTTATTTTTATTTTTATTTTTTTTTTTTATTTTTCTCGAAATGATAGATATTATATTAATCCTCAAAAGGGAGATTACAAAATAGATCCAAAGAGAACAACCAAACGGTAGAATCTGGGAGGAGCACTAATAGTAGTGTCTTAAATCAAAACAAAGGAAGATAAGTTTAAAATTTAGGGAGTGGCGACCACACTGAACCCAGAGCTGGACGCCTAATCCCACACTCAAACTAAAAACTTCCCAAAATGGGAGATACCTATTCCAACAATTGGAGAATAACGAATAAAAACTACACACTTAATCTAGCTATAAACTAGTACCTCCCAACTACCACAAGCAGCCCACAACAAAACCTCAGACGAGCACATAAGCTAGAATCCACACACGACAAACCCATGAACAGAACCTAAAGCGCGACATAAACAAACCCCATAACTAAAAACTCCATGGAATTGGCTTGGTAGAACCGGGAAGGCAAGCCTTAGTCCAGATCTGAAAACCCAAAATCTCTGATCGCGGTAAAAAGAGGGCACGGAAGGATTGGCATTGCCATGCCTAAGGGCCAAACTAGCGCACCTTGAGGGGACTTGACTCGGAGGTGAAGCCAGTCGAGAGGCCACCAGCAGTAAGAAGAAGACGGAACATCGGCCAAGACACTGGAAAACGGCTCGCACGAGGCAGAGGGCTGCAAGGCAAAAAAGTGGCGCATAACCCAAATGAAGACAGGGCCGCACGGTGCAAGGCGCCGCAAACTCTCTCCCACTTGTGAGTCGCGACACTGGGAAGGCGGTAGGGCTTCTACCTCATAACACAGGGGAAGAAAAGGGCAGCAACTAGGGTTGAGGGTTACCTGTCGGAGAAGGGGGCCGCGGTTGAAGAAGGAGAAGAGAGCGAGGCGGCGGCAGGGGAAATTTAGAGCTGAGAAAAATTAGAGATAATACCATTGTCATATCAGGAAAAAAAAAATTGGTGAATAAGAGTCAAAATCCTTTTGCACGGGCATTCAATTAAGTCTCAAATAACTTTTTTTTTTTTTTTTTTNNTTTCCGGAACGATAGATGGTTTTATTAATCAAAAGCGCACAAATATGCGAATTACACAAATAAACAGCAGCCGAAAAAGTGGGAGGACAGGTCAGAAGACCGCCTACAAATCCGCCGCTAGCAAAGCTAGAATGAAAACATACAAAACCACACAAACAAAAAACTAAAAAGATCCCAGCAGGATAATAACCGAGTGTCTCATTCCAGTGGGATAATAAGGTGACATTCCGGCTCACAGAGGCCAACAACCCAAACAAAAAATACAAGCCCTAAACAACACAATCACAGACAAAACTGACAAACAAAAAGCTACAGAAAACAAAGACAATAAACAAAACGAAACAAGCCCTTCCTAAGTAGCGAAACCAAGCAGAGCCAGTGGATACCGAGATGACCCACAACCAAAGAGGACCACCCGAAACTGCCCAAACACCAACTCGATGGCCTAACGAAGTCAGCCCAAGCCCCAGAACAACATCCGAAATCAAACTCGAACCACGACCTCAACACTCAAGGAGTCGCAGGATCACCACGAGACCGGACCACTAAAACCACTAGCGAGACCAACCACACCGGTAAACCCCCGAACCACGAAGATGCCGAGGCTGCAGCCACGTCCCATACTGCCCGAATCCGCCACAATTCGCCATCCCCCACTGCCCCACCCAACACCGAAGGAAAGGAGAAGAAGGCAGGAAGTGCAGCGGAGCTCCGACCGTCCGACAGCATCGCCGCCGAACAACCGAGGCATCAACCATCAGACCGAATCCGCTGCCGAAATCCTCCACCCACCACAGCCCTATCTCTGCCATCACCACTGGCCGGAGAAAGGAACCTTGGCCCTCCCCAGACCCACCACCGGAGGAAAGGGGAAGGAGATGAGAACTCAACGGAGATTCGAACACCCACACCCCGTCGTCACTCCCCAGGAAGCCGATAAAAGCCCGCGGGCCGGCAGCTTAATACCGACCCGATCCAGAGAGAAGAAGACAGCTTACCGGAAAACTGCCGACGGTGGAGGCGCGAAGCCGGGCGGAGGCCAGGCGGCCGGGGGACGGCCCCCGATTCGTGCTCAATTACTACCGAGGAAGGCGATCTATGCTGGAATTGAGAGGGACGATCCGATAGGGTTTGGAGAAAAAGGGGGAGAGAAAAATAATATTCCCCTCACTTTATCGATTTGTAGTCTCAAATAACTTTAAATTTAAGTTATGCATTTATGTCAATTTTTATGCTTAAAATTGTGGGAATTTTCACTCTTCCGGTAGGAATGGTAAGATATTGCATTTTTACGAGTGGGACAAATTTAATTGTATCTATACATAAAATCTATAATTTTATTAGAAGTATACCTCGTGTAAATAACGACAAAATTACAAAAATGATACACTAAGTTGGTCGTTGTCAACAAAAGAGACATTATGTTGGCACGCACGAAAAAGAGACACGAAGTTGGCATTTTGGTCGGAAACGACACACTAATCACCCCCTTGATAAAAATCCGACGTGGCATGATTAATTTATTACGTGGCTATTCCTTTTTTTGGGCTCTTCATACGTGGAATTTTCGTGTATGCCACCGTAAACGGATGTACATTTTGGAGGGAAAATCGCACCACACCCGTTGACGCACGAGGACCAGGTATTAATTTGGAGAAATCACACAACTCAGCCCTAATTCACCATTTCGATCGTGCACAAATCAGGGCAATTCGAAGAAACCTAAAAATCGTCACCTTCAATTTCGACCACAATCACTCAATTCAATTATCAAAACATTAATAATAGAGAATCACAAAGATGTCAGCGTTTTCATTTTCTTTTCCGTCTGAAATTTTATGCTCATGTGGAGAGAAGGCGCAATTGAGGACTTCGAAGATGAGTATGAATCAAGGGAAAAGATTCCATGGTTGTAAGAAATGGAAGCAATGAGGGTGCGATTTTTTCATGTGGGCCGAACCAACTTCTCAAATCAACTCAGCAACTTCATCAGGTATGAATAATCAAGCTTTGGCTCATGAATCTGAAATGAAGATTGTGTTGTTGGAGGCTGAAGTGAAAGTTCTGAAGATGAAGATATCAATGCTTGAAGATTCCAATGGAAAATTTGATTCTCAAATGAAAATGATGATGGGCAAGATTAAGAGAATTCACTTGTTTATTCTTGGTATTTGTATTGGTTTGACCTTATGTTTTTTAGTGAAGTAAAGAGTTTGTTCAAGCAGATGGGATCTGTATTGTGCATTCAAAAAAAAAGGTGTGATCTATTCTGATGTAGTGAGTATGTTATTGGTTGATTATGCAGTGGATTGATTTTTGTGGACTGCAAGAAATGTATTATGTTTGTATTATGAAGTGGATTGATTTCTGTGGATTGATCTGTGATCTGTGCATTCAAGATTTTTTCCGTTATTTTGCAACTAAGATGAAAGGATTAAAATTAACAATGCATTAGGTTGTCATTAACAAAACTTCAAAAAATGAGCCATTAAGAAAACTATCTAAATCAATCACCATTCACCATAACAAAACAATATCCCATAAAAAAATAACAATAACCATTCAAACCAGAACAACATCTCATAACCATTCAAACCAGAACAACATCCCAAAACAAAACAAGATCACAGTTTTCAGTTTCCTTTACCAAAACAAAACAACATCCCAAAACAAAAAACTGTCAAGTTCATAAGAAAGAGAATAATGATCCATAATCACAACACTTTCTCTTTTCCTTTACCATAATCACTCTTATTTTGATTGTTTAATCCTGACATAAGCTCAGACACAGATGTGTACTTC
>CACSLK010000984.1:10545841-10556131 GCA_902706635.1 Striga hermonthica
GCAACTTACCTCGACCATCATGACATAACTTGACCCGAGTAACATATTTACACTTAATTTGGTCTGAGGATCAAAATAATAAAATTAACTCTGATTTACTTAAACATGATTGGCCACGGTATGCACGATAGGCGCAACCGACGGCCTTAGCTCGAACCCTCGACCGAATATGAATTTTTCTCGAGCAATCTTAAGAGACTGACCATAATACTCTATTTAAGGACTGTTGGAATATGAATTGCTCGGACTAACATGAACACAATGAAAAATAGCATGATGAGATATAAGATGGCCCGTGGGCGTGTGCTACGTGCGCAGCCCACTTCCTTAGGCCATTTCTCGACCAAACTTGAAAACCTATCGACCAACCTGAATTTACTGAGTATAAAATGACATATAACAATCAAATGAACATGATTTATTCGGGAGTTGCCAGGTAACAACGAACTTCACTCGGTCACGGCCTAACATGGCCTAAACCGAGTAGTACTAGCATTTTGCATGAATTTTTTATCATGGCTGAACATGATGACCCTAATATGATCTTACTTATCATGGAAAGAGGATGAAAAGGATGCTACCTCTTCAAGTTCTCGAGCAATGGTGTAAAGCTTCGTGTGATCTCACCCTTACGTGCGCTCGTGAGCTTAATGAGAATTTGTCTTAATTGAGCTTATTTATTGATTAATATTAAACGTAAGTGCATGCTGAAAATTTTCCCCAATTACTCGGATATATAGCAGGGTAAATAATGGTGAAAATAGAAGGGAAAATCCCGGCCAATGGCGTGAAGCCACTTGCCATGCGCCTAGGGATTCAAGGTGGCTTCTACTTGCTTACTCACCCTCTTGGTTGCTTAGTCATGCTCCTAATGCACCATAAGCTTCCACTTATGCTGATGATATGATGAGACTTCACGTGTGGAACAAATGAATAATAACTCTCGGCTATTAATTTCCTTAAGCATGGATTAGGCGCAAACCCTTGCTTGGTGTTAAACTAAGCCTTGCTATGCCTAATGACGTGCATTGGCATGTACTTGAGCCGTATAAATGAGGTGCTTCGCATACGTGACTCATGCTTAAGCACAATTAGCCTTATTACACGTTAAAACATGATTAGGCTCGGTAAAATATTTATCGAGCAATTTAACATGAATTTAATTATCGGAAAATTATTCCGAACATGACGTGATATTCGAAAATTAATTCGAACATTCTTAACTGAATTAAATAGTTCCGAACAATAACGCTTGATAAAATAAATTTTTCGGAACTAAACATGATATTATATTAATTAACATGAAGGGATATTACATGATGGGTTTGTATGATCTAAGTATGCGTGTAAACCATGTAGCCTATCGGCGTGAGCCAATTCGGCCGTCGGTACGGTTGTTCCCGTCGATGTAATATAGTTACCCTTGCGAGGTAAGTCTTCGTAAGACCTAATGAAAGACCGTGTCTTGTCGTATGGCACGTACCTCACCGTTAGGGTAATGTATCCCCTTTCCGTGGCTAATGAAAGATGTGTACACAGGGGTAATATGTTGTGATATGATTAGTAGACGTGACAGTTAATTGATTTATATTCATACTGCGACCATACTTTCTTGACATTGTTATTATTGTGATATACGTGCATAGTGGTGAGCATTACTGTTTCCACGTGTGCTCATCCCCACCTGCTCTTCATGGATGCAGGTTAAGCAGTTGGCGGGTAACGAAGCAAGACGAGTGGGTGGTCTTTTGTTTACTTTATTGCTTCCGCATTATTATGAACTATGTTGAGATGTTTTGAGATATGTTGAAAAACCTTTCAAATTTGTTTGATATTTGGATATTGGGTTGCTTTGGAATGTTCATGATTACTGGTTAAGCTGATTATTTCATGTAAAGTTTTGAATTCGGTTAATGAAAACCGTAAGTGAAAAATTGGGTTTATGAATTCCCGTGGGTCCAGATAAGACTTGGACTAAGTAAAATGTTTTGGTTAATGCCCTTGATTTCAAAAATGAATTCGAAATGCCCTTGATTTCGAAAATGAATTCGAAAAATTTGTTCTGGTTTTTTAGAAAGCCAAAATTTCTTTAAAATCAAAGTGGGGCGTTACAGTTTGGTATCCAGATATCCCACATCGGTTGTGAAGGAGAATGAAGCATGCCTTATAAGTGGTTGTGGATACCTTCACTAGTGTGACGCGTTTTGGTGAGCTAGCTCCCAAAGGCAAAACCGTGCGGGTGAGCGTGCCCAAAGCGGAAAATATCACACTACGGGTTGGCTCGGTTGTTGCAATGGTATTAGAGCCAGTACCCGGACTGGTGTGCCAGCGATGACGCTTGGCCCCCAAGGGGGGTGGATCCAGATATCTCACATCGGTTGTGAAGGGGAACGAAGCATGCCTTATAAGTGGCTGTGGATACATTCACTAGTGTGACGCATTTTGGTGAGCTAGTTCCCAAAGGCAAAACCATGCGGGTGAGCGTGCCCAAAGCGGACAATATCACACTACGGGAAAATGTTGCATTCACTACTACTTTCTCATGGGGGCTTTTGTGCTCAAGCCGGCTCAGATGAGGTGATAATTCGTGTTTGTACGACACTACTCGATTATGTAAAAGTATGACAATTGTGGGTACTTAGATAAAACCAGCAAGTTGCACATGCAATAATAATAATAATAATAATAATAATAATAATAATAATAATAATAATAATAATAATAATAATAATAATAATAATAATATGATAATGATAATGATAATGATAATGATAATAATATATATGGAGATCATTCATATTTTTTTTATATTAAAAAAATCACAAAGTTAAATTTAAAGAGGATATGTAGTAGTATAAGTAGCGATAAATGTTGTTTTGATGCATAATATTCCTTCTTTTCACGTTTCATAACCTATTTATTCACTTAATCATTTTACATATCCTAATACTTGGCTCGTCCATCAGTTTTGGTACTTTCCGTTGGTCAACCATCTTTGACTAACAATTGACTTGTTACACAATGTGAAATGATATGTGTGTATGAGGGAAATTTCACTTTTAATATCTAAAGTACACCGCTTTTTCGCTTTTGATACCCAAAGTTCCAAGTTCATCAATTTTTGATCACTAAAGTTTTTCAAAATTAAACATTTTTGGTCCTAACATTGATTGAAAGAAATGACTAATTTGTTATAAAACTATAGAGAAATATAGAGAATAGAGAGAAGATATTATCTTTGTTGTATTTTCATTATAACTGAAGCTCCTATTTACAGGAAAACTTCTGATGACACAATCGTAATAATACAATTACATCAGGGGCAAAATAGTCATTCACATATATAAATTTATAATAAAATAGTAAAAGTTGGTGTATTTGTTACACCTAAATACCTAACCTAACATTTAATTTTATAACACTCCCCCTTGAATGACTATTTTCTAAACATATGTTAGATTTGAACAAAGCTCAATCTGAACATCTTGTGGTCATCAGGTACCGCTTCTTTAGCATGTCAGGAAGACCCAGTGGGACAAAACCTAAGCATTGTGAAAGAACAACATTGCTCCCCCTTAAATAGATCATCTTTATTGGAGTATCCATGTCTGCCTCGTTAAAACCTTGTCAAGAAAATCCCGTGGGAAAAACTTGATCGAAGGTAAAAGAGTACAGCTACCCCAGTGTCTTCTTATCATCATGAGGAATTATATCAATTATCCAGTAGTCCTCATTATACCATGAATATGCCTCGTTAAAACCTTATTAGGAAAAATCCAGTGGGACAAAATCCTAATGAATGAAAAACAGTACACTATTCATGTGAATACGCCATTCATGATGTCTCATTAAAAAACCTTTGTTGTCGCATGATTCTTAACAACGATTTAACATGGAGTTTACGTGATAATTTCGAGTAGTTTAGACGTAAAATATGTGACAAAGACTCAACAATGGCCCCGGTCCGAGGTGGACCGAGGTGAAAAGCCTCTGTGGACTGTTGCGTGTTGCATTATTAGAAATGTTGGGTCCGGAATCCCCTTACAGGTATCATTGACCAGCTATTTATAGTAACTTTTTGATACATACATTGGGATCCGTGTACGATTCTTTTAAAAAAGCTACTTTCGATGGGCGGCCGAATCAGTGGGCCCCATATGAATGATGACAAATCTCGTAGATTGTGACAAGGGGCGTGTAGGCGCCTTGTCACCTGATTTAGGAGGTGACGAGTTCAGTTCATGTTGACCTCGGTTTGGATTGACCTCGGCGGGAAAGGATCACTTCGGTCTTCTGGGGTTGTACCGGTTTATTGTGCGAACCGGGGCGAACCGGGATGACTCTAAATTACGTCGGTATCCGAGTCAAATTTGCTTATGGTGCTGTTTTGGGTCCTTAATTACGCTTTACCGAGTTGGATGATAACAGAGAGGCCCCCACCCCCAATATCGGCGGGCATACGAAGTGATGACCGTCGGTATTGCCAGACAACTAGAGGCTTAGAATCGGTGAGAATTTTGCTGCTGGGTGTTCTTTGTCTTCGGTATTCCGATGTGACTGAGGTTACCGGAGTGAGTCGTCTGTTCCGGAGTGAAGAAAACTAGATTCCGAGGTGGAAACACTTGGTAAAATTCGGGCAAATCACAGACGGTTATGAAGGAGACTTGAAAAGACGCAACGGTAGAGCGTAGTTAATGCAGAGTGTGAAGAGTCGCACCGTTATGGCTTTACACAATAACGACTACTTTAATAAAATAATGGCCACTTGGTTGCACCGTTTGAGAAAGAAGGGTCGTGTCACTTACACGTGCCGTCGATAGAGAAGGTTAACGGTCTGAAATTAGGGCTATAAATAGGGCGTTGAGATTTCTGATAAACTTTTCTTCACTTTTGCTTTCATTCTTGAGTTCTTTTGCTTATTGATTCTTCCGTCACATAATCCTTGCAAATTTGAGAGTTACCCCTTGTGCGATTCTCTGTGCGCCGTTTGCTCGTTGATTCTTTGGTAAGTTTCACCTTTGATTTGTACTCGTTTCTTTATTACGCATTTCCTTTTGTTGTGTCGTCAATGGCGTCGAAGGGAAATGGTAAGGCGGTAGCGAGTTCTTCGAGTACCGAGTCGGTTGCCTTGGAGGTGCATCATGACTCGCAGCTGGTTGAATTAGTCTTTGAGTATTATCGGTGGGATCCGATGTTGGTGGGGCATTTGGATATTAAGCCCGATGACGAAGATGGTGATCGGGTGGTCGAAGAGAACGCGGCCGATATCGAGGTGCCTCACTGGAGGAGACCGGTGAGGACGTGGCCTGATCCTGCGATTGATTTTGAAGGTGAGCCAAGCATTTTGACTGATGCCGATGTAGTAATGCTTCGAGAGCAGATTCGGATCCCACCCTCGGTGAAGATTTTTGCACCATATCCGGGGGAAGAATAACCAGTCCTCCTCCGGGTTGTGTTGGAGTTTTCGTCGAGAGTCTGAGGTCGGGATTAAGATTCCCTTTGCCGAATTTGATCACGAAATACCTCCGGAGTTGGGGGTTACCGCTGTGTCAGATTACCCCTAATAGTTGGAAGAAGATAATCGGTTTGATGGTGCTACTGCACGAGCGGGGTGAGGGGTTGCCATCATGTGAGGAAATAAGGAGCATCTTTGCATTTAAGAAGAGTCCAAGGAGACATGTTGCGGAATCTTCGTGCTGTTTCTTTGCTGGAGCGAAACCACAACATGGCTTAAAAGTCGGTGAGATAATAACTGATATCCCAGAAACCCTCCATGGGTTCCAGGAAGAGTGGTTATGGATTGGGGGAGAGTGGAAATCCGAGAGCTTTTTCTATGAACCTCGGATTGACGGGATGACGATTCCGATGTTAATTCATTCCAGAGCAAGTGAGTTTATTTCATTTTTCAATTCAGATATATCTTTCTGATTTCGTTTTGTTCTGTGTACTAACAGGTCGGAACTTTTGTCCTTTGTAGAAAAAGAGACCAAGCAGAAGGAGCCGAAGTTGAGTCCCGAGTTCGGTGGAAAATTAATTACACTTGCCGGCTTAGATGAGGAGGTACGAGATTATCGCAAGCTTGTGGTAGATTCAAAGCTTGAAGCTGCTGGTTTGTCTCCTGGAGTTTCTACTGTAAAATTTGTCCCCGGTAAGGGATTTTCAATAGCTGACGATTTTATCAACACTTCTATATATGTAAAATAGTCGTCGATAACCCTGATTATTTTACGCTTAAATGCAGTATACTATCCGCTCCTTGGATTCCTGGGCTATAATACTATCAAGGAGGCTAAGGAGTTCAGGCGTAAGTACCCCAACAAGGACCAGCAATCCAAGTTTGGCAAAAGTCGAGATTTGCGTTTAAACAACGTCATGAGGAGGGATTTAGTTCACGCCTTGGTGAAGAGGACAGCTGGTCAGAAGAATACTAGCAAATCGACCGAAGTGGGGTCAAGTGCGACCTCGGCTGCTGTACCGGAGAGCCCGAAGTCTCTGAAAGAGGTGACAACTACTGAGGTGCTGCCAGTTGTGAATGCGGCTGCAATCAATGAAGCGGAGGCTGAACCTAATGTGGTGGGAACCGAGGTGGCTGTAGTTGAGCCGCCGCACTCCGGAGCACGTGAAGATGAACCAGAGAAGCTACCATCTCCTTCGAGGTCGACGGAGTCCACTCAACTGGAGAGAAGGAGGAAGAGGAAACTGGTGAAGATGTCTGATGTGGGGGCCTCTTCTGGAGCAGAGAAGAGGTCAAAGAAGAAGCACGACTCCGGTCGTAGATCTGGTGAAAAGAGGATTGATGAGGCGCCTCTATTTGAGAAATCATTCTTACCGATTGATGAAGAGAGGGCTGCACAAGTGAAGGTGCCCGAAGGTGTTGTGGAGGAGTGGTTCACTACATTCCAATCTGTTAAGTCTCCGCACATGTCCTCGAGAATCGATATGCCGGAGAATGCAAAAAGTGCAGCAAGGGTGCCCTTGATGGTATGGGACCCGAAGTCTGAGGTGGGCGTCTCTTCTCTGTCAAGCGTTGACAAGCTAAGTTACGCTAAGGCGTGTTTGGGCCGAGCCTTGGTAAGTTTGGTAGCGGCCGAGGATGATCATAGCCGAATTGCGGCTCAGTTGGACGACAAGAAGGATATTATCGCTGCGCGGGATGCTATGATTACATCGTTGAAAGAGGAGTCGGCTAAGTCGGAGGCCGATTTGAAAGATAAAATTTCGGAACAAGTCGCTCAATTGGAAGTGGCACAGACTGAAATCTCGGCACTGTCCGAGGAGAAAAAAGCTTTTGAGGCCGAGGTGGCCGATCTTAAGGCGCGTCTTGCCTTTGCTGAGCAACATTCCAAGGCGTTAGAGGCCAAGTTTGAGGAAACAGAGAAGGCGTTATCAGATGAGAAGGCCGGGCATGAGGCGACTCGTAAAGAGTGTACCGAGGTCCGCGAGCTTGTAGGTCGGCAGAGGGACGCTCACCAGGCCGAGATGGCAAAGCTTGAAAAAGAGAAGTCGTCTTACGGTGAGACCATGTACGAGATCGGTTTCCAAGCCGGAAAGGAGACTGTTGCGGCTGTGGAACCGAGGTCTGTTGGTGACACCGAAGTTGAAGCTGTTGATGCCGTCGAGGACGATGAGGTCGGTGGGCCTGACCTCGAAATCGAGATGAGCACCTGTTTGAATCTCCGATGGGTCATCGAGCGTTATGATGCAGGTTATTATGACATTGATGGTATTCGCTTGTTCTTATTCCGCAAACTTGCAAAGTATGGCTTCGACACCGAGATAAAGGGGATGCACGTGGAGGCAGATAAGGATGAACGAGAATTTTGTGTCTGGATGCTCCGTCGATCTGAAGAGATGAATGCGAATCCCGACTTGTCGCCGCTTTCCGAGGACAGAGCTGCTCTCCTCCGACGTGCCTACGTTAATATGATTTTGGAGGGAGAGAAAGAGAAAAGGAAGGATTTGGCCGACGTGTATCTCTCAACTCTCGCCGATGTGGAGGTCGAACAACATTTTGATGACATGACCCCGAAGCAGATTCAGAGCAGGGTTAAGGCTTATATTGAAGAAAAGACGAAATCGTCCAATAAGGAAGTTGAAGTCGTCAAGGTTGTCACGCCGGCCGAGGGTGAATCAGATAAAGTATCGGATCCCCGCAATGAGTTCGTTCCGGTGTCAGACGGAGCCATCGAGACTGCTGCTAAGACAAAGGAAGTGCAGGTCTTGGAATGATTATCTTCAGGGATTGAAGTCGAGGAAGGTAGTGGTATGGGCGGCAATGTGGAGAAGACGACCGATGCGGTTTGAAGCTTGGAAGTATCATATATATTACTGCACTATTTGTTTTGCAATAAGATATCGGGATGCCAACATGTTGGCATCCTTAGTAGGAAATATATATGAATATGTAATCGGGGATGTCAGGTAGCTGATTCCCTTAGTAGGAAATATATAAGGGTTTTTCCAGACTTATTTATTTTATATATATGATGTGTTTGCGTAATATGTAAGTGTATTGAACTCGGTACGGATGTTAAAATGAATCACCCCAACTCGGATCTAGTTATATCATTAACCAAGTTGTGGATTTTTGTGAAAATAATTTCCGAGTTCTACTTTGATCTTTTGTAATATTTTCAGCCACTAGTGTAAGTTGGTTATGCGAACTTACTAGGAATTCGCATGACTTAACACATTTTTGGGCTGTGCATGAAATAAAATAGAGTTCACCGAACTTCGTCAGAGTTCGATTATGGAATGGCCCCAACCGATTTATATCTTTTGTATTCGGTAATTTTCGGGACCCGCCAAATCATGTTCGTTGAAATGACGTTTGACGAGCTTCAATCCCCAACCGAACCATGCGTAGGATTTGGATAGATTACGAGGTATCAGCTAGACCGAGTGTCGCAATGCTTACATCGGTACAAATTATTTACAAAACCGAGTTTCAAAGTGTTATACATTGATACCGAGTTGATGCTCGAATTTCCAAAAGTGAAAGCCAGTAGACTTTCGGTACATCAAAAGAGTCACTTTGTACATTCAGTGAAGCAAAAGGAAGGTCCGTTCAAAAGAAGAGTCTGACATCCGACTTCGGACCGTTTATTGATAGAACTTTTTCAGGAAAACAGCATTCCACGGATATTGATGTGGAGTTCCATCAGGGTGAGCGATTTGGTAGGCCCCCTGAGGTAGGACTTCAACAATTCGAAAGGGTCCTTCCCACCTCGGTTTGAGTGGATCGGGGTCGGCTCCCATTATGTGTTTAAGAACTAGATCTCCAACTCGGAACGTACGCGGCTTGAATTTGGAATTAACGTATCTTTCGCTCTGGTGTTTATAAGCAGCATTTTTGAGCTCGGCGCGGGTACGATGTTCTTCAAGCAAGTCCAGATTGGCTTTCAAGTTATCGGAGTTGGACTCTTCGGTAAATTGTTGAATTCGGTACGTAGGTTCACCGAGTTCGACTGGGACTACGGCTTCCGATCCGTATGTAAGCGAGAACGGGGTCTCGCCGGTGGAAGTTCGGGTAGTTGTCCGATATGCCCATAAAACATGTGGCAATTCTTCGGGCCAAGCTCCTTTAGCAGCATCAAGTCGAACCTTAAGACCATTTTTTATAAGCTTGTTCACAGCTTCGACTTGACCGTTGGATTGCGGGTGGTAAGGTGAAGAGAAGAAGTGTTTGATGTTATATTCTTCGCACAGGGACTCAAGTCGTTTGCTTTCAAGTTGTCTACCGTTGTCGGTAATGATGGAGTTCGGCACCCCGAAACGGCAGATGATTGATTTCCACACAAAATCAATGACTTTCTGTTCGGTTATCGTGGCTAACGGTTCAGCCTCGGCCCATTTAGTAAAATAATCAACTGCCACGATAGCAAATCGGACGCTTCCTTTTCCGGTTGGCAGGGGACCTATAAGATCGATCCCCCACTTGGCGAAAGGCCATGGACTATAAATTGATTTGAGCTCCTCGGGAGATTGGTGGACGTTGGGTGCGAATATTTGACATTTCGGACATTTGTGAACCCATGCGGCGGCGTCAGTTTTTAAGGTCGGCCAATAATAACCCTGTCGTAAGATTTTGTAAGACAAGGCCTGTGCACCGGGGTGACTTCCGCAAATTCCTTCATGGACTTCTTCAAGAATATATCGAGAGTCAGATTCGCCCACGCATTTTAAAAGTTGGACGGAGTATCTGTTAGAGGTATGCTGTAAAAGCTGTGTTTTGCAGTTTCTATCAATTCCATTTTGATCTGGCAATCATGTTTTGGTCAAAGTACATAT
>CACSLK010000984.1:10606368-10628150 GCA_902706635.1 Striga hermonthica
ATGTCCTTCTTCGGGAGTTCGAGCGACTACAGCTAGAGGCAGTGGAGTCGACTTCAGCAGTCGGGGGTATGTTGACCGCCTTGGTTGTGGGACCGACTCTTCGTGAGAGGATAGTCGCCGATCAGCCAAATGACCGTTTCCTATGCTAGATGAGAGAGTTATCGGAATCCGGTAGAGTTGGAGGGTTCGCAGTCGCATCTGATGGGGCCTTGGTCTTTGAGGGTAGACTTTGTGTCCCGAAGGTGTGGGAACTGCGAAAGGAGATTTTGAAAGAGGCCCATAGTGCACCGTACACTATCCATCCTGGTAGCTCGAAGATGTATCAGGACTTGAGGAAGTCATTTTGGTGGCGAGGCATGAAGAAGCAGGTGGCGAGGTTGTGAATGGATGTCTGGTGTGTCAGCAAATGAAGGCTGAGCATCAGAAATCAAGAGGGAAGTTGTAGCCCCTTGAGGTTCCCGTGTGGAAGTGGAATGCATCACCATGGATTTCTTAGTAGGATTGTCGAGGTCGAGGACCGGGCATGACTCTATTTGGGTGATTGTGGATCGCCTTACGAAGTCTGCTCACTTTCTACCAGTCCGGACAACTATTAAGGCTAGTCAGTATGCCGACTTGTTCGTGGACGAGATTGTCAAGCTATATGGAGTTCCCGTGGAGAACGTGTCTGATCGAGATGCGAAGTTCACTTGCCAGTTCTGGAAGACTCTGCACTGGGCCATGGGGACGAGGCTGGAGTTCAGTACAGCTTTTCATCCTCAGACAGACGGTCAGTCGGAGAGGACGATCCAGTGCCAGGAGGACATACTGAGGGTTGTGGTCTCCTCGATCAAGATGGCCCCGTATGAGGCTTTGAATGGACGGAAGGTCCGAATACCTTTGTACTGGGATGAGGTCGGGGAGAGGAAGATTATGGGTCTGGAGTTCATTTATAGAGCTTCAGAAACAGTTGAGGCTATTTGGAAGCATATTCGGGCTGCCCAAGAGAGGCAGAAAGTCTATGCTGATCGGAAGAGGCAGGAGCACGAGTATGTGGTGGACTTCTAGCTTGACCACCGGCTTTATCGGGAGTGCACGACGTGTTCCATGTCTCGATGTTGAGGATATATGTGCATGATCCCGAGCATGTGGTGGACTTCGGCGAGCTGCAGGTCGAGCGAGACCTTACCTACGAGGAGGTACCGGTAGCCATTTTGGACCGAAAGGTCCATCAGTTGAGGAACAGGGCGGTGAGTCTTGTGAAGGTGCTATGGAACCGGCATGATGAGTCCGAGGCGACTTGGGAAAAGGAGACCGAGCTTAGGAGGTGTTATCCGAACTTCATGTTTTTAGAGTGCTTTTTAGTTGTTTTGTTTTCGAATTCTGGGGACGGAATTTTTTTAAGGTGGGTAGATGTTGTGGTATCATCCCAAGATCATAAACATAATTTGAGAGAAAAACAAGTTTCTATTACTCTCAAGAATAAAAACAAGAGATTTACAAACTCTAAACAACAAACTCTCACACTCCACAACTCTTTCTTGGTTGTGTTTCAACACTCTCAAGGTTGATTGATCACACTCTTGGATGATTTGAATGAATGAAATGAGAAACCTATTTATAGGCATGCTTTAGCACACCACCATTGACATGCATGTGTGAAAAGAGAAGTTGGTTGATGGAGGCTTTCTTCAATGGTGGGCTTGAATGGATGAATGGAGAAAGTAGGTGGAAGGAAGATGGCACACCAATGGAGAATTCAACATTGGTGTTCTTGCATGGAACTTTCAATTCTCCCCTTTCCATGCATGTTCTGAACTAGCATTCCAACTATGTCTCTGCATAGCTTAAGCTTATCCAGTGTAACCACTTTTGTTAACATATCTGATGGATTCTCCTTCGTATTGATCTTCACTAGTTTCAACAACTGTTGATCAATCTTCTCACGTATCCAGTGATACCGAACATCAATATGCTTTGTGCGTGCATGGTACATAGAGTTCTTACTTAAGTCAATAGAACTTTGACTATCACAATATACCGTGTACTCTTTCTGCTTAATCCCAAGTTCGAGGAGATAGCGCTTTAGCCACAACATTTCTTTACCAGCTTCAGCGGCAGTAATATATTTAGCTTCTGTTGTGGATAAAGCAACACACTTCTGCAATATTGATTGCCAAGAAATTTCTCCCCCTGCAAAAGTGTAGACATAGCCTGAAGTAGATTTTCGACAATCAATATCTCTGGCCATATCAGCATCAGTATATCCTTCCAAGACTGGATCATCTCCCCCGTAGCAAAGACATAACTTTTAAGTACCCTTCAAATATCTGAGAATCCATTTGACAGCCTCCCAATGCTCCTTCCCGTGGTTAGAAAGAAAACGACTCACTACACCCACGACATGAGCAATATTCGGCCTGGTACATACTATTGCATACATCAAACTTCCATCTGCTGAAGAGTATGGCACTGCAGACATCTCCCCCATCTCTTCCTTGGATGTTGGACATGATCGTTTGCTCAACTTGAAATGATTCGCAAGTGGAATACTCACTTGTTTGGCGTCACTCATATTAAATCTTTTAAGTATTCGTTCATTATACTTCTCCTGAGATAGCCATAACTTGCCGTTCTCTCGGTCTCGAGTAATATGCATCCCAAGAATCTGTTGAGCCTTTCCTAAATCTTTCATATCAAAAGACTTAGAAAGTTCTTTCTTCAGTTGGCTTATCTTCTCTGCATCATTCCCAACGATCAACATGTCGTCAACATACAGTAGAAGAACTATGAAAGTCGCGTTTGAGTATCTCTTGATGTAAACACACTCATCTGCAGTAGTCTTCTTGTAACCTTGACTCTTCATACATGAGTCAAACTTCTTATTCCACTGCCTTGGTGCTTGCTTCAGGCCATACAAGCTTTTAGATAGTTTGCACACGAGGTTCTCACTTGAAACCTCAAAACCTTCTGGCTGCTGCATATAGATTTCTTCTTCCAAATCTCCTTGAAGAAATGTTGTCTTCACATCCATCTGTTCAAGCTCCAAATTCATACTTGCTGCCAAGCCAAGTATGAATCGAATTGATGTCATCTTGACAACTGGTGCAAAGATCTCGTCAAAATCAATCCCTTTCTTCTGTTGAAAGCCTTTCACAACCAATCGAGCTTTGTGTTTCACCACTTGTCCATTTTCATCTTTCTTCAGCTTAAACACCCATTGGTTTTTTAAGCATTCTTCTCTTCTGGAAGTTCAACTATCTCATAAGTTTGATTTTTTTTGCAGAGAATCCAACTCTTCTTGTATCGCAACCATCCATTTTTCTTTATCCTTATGAGATATGGCTTCTTGAAAACTCTCTGGTTCTCCATCTTCTGTCAATAGAAGGTATTCAGATGATGAGTACCTTTTTGATGGTATATGACCCCGTTCAGATCTACGAGTGCGTAGAACCATCTGAGAAGAACTTCCAACATTTGTGTCTGGCAAAATGGGTTGTGGCTCCCCTTGCTCTGGCAAGATGGGTTGTTGCTCCCCTTGCTCTGCACTCTCTCCTGTCTCCTCGTCTTCTTCTGGTACATCATCTTCATTGTTTCTCCGGAACAATTCTGGTGCTTCATCTGAAACTTGAGCACCCACATTTGACTTCTGAGATATCTTGGGCTTTTCGATATCTTCTACTGTCAATTTTTCTTGGAACACAACGTCCCTACTTCTGATCACCTTTTTCTCCTTTGGATCCAAAAGTTTGTGTCCAAACTCTTCATCTCCATAACCAATGAAAATGCATGGGATTGACCTTGCATCGAGCTTCTTCCTGAGCTCATTAGATACATGTGCATATGCTACACAACCAAATACTCTGAGATGTGAGTATGTCGGATCCTTACCACTCCTTATTCTCTCTTGAACTTCAAAATTTAATGGAACTGAAGGTGATCGATTGATTAGATAACATGCGTTCTTGACAGCTTCTCCCCAAAATGGCTTTGGTAATTTAGCCATGTTCATCATGCTTCAGACACGCTCCATGATAGTCTGATTCATTCTTTCAGCAACACCGTTGTGCTGAGGGGTACGTGGTACTGACTTCTCGTGTCGAATGCCATATGCCCTGCAATATTCATTGAACTCCTTGGAAGTATACTCGCCTCCATTATCAGATCGGAGACATTTCAGTTTCTTTCATGTTTCACGTTCCACCATGACGTGAAATTCCTTGAAGTACTCAAAAACCTGGTCCATCGTATTCAGAAAATATACCCACATCTTTCAAGAAGCATCATCAATGAAAGTTAGAAAATATCTGCTTCCACTCAGTGATTCAACCTCCATGAGACCGCAAACATCAGAGTGTACCAAGCTTAACAACTCTGATCTCTTTGTTGAACTTGTATTGAATGAGACTCTATGCTGCTTGCTGAACAGGCAATGACTGCAAGAACCCATCGCCGCACTCTTATCAACCTTGATAAGATCCTTCTTCATCAGGGTAGTCAGCCCTTTCTCACTCATATGGCCGAGTCTCTGGTGCCATAGATCCTGGGAAACCTCCTCTGCAACATTGAGACTTTTTGTACTAATCTTCAAATGTGTTTTGTACAGCGTCCCACAAACATGTCCTCGGGCAATTTTCAGAACACCCTTTGACAACTTTCATGTGCCTGCACCAAAGTGATTTTCATATCCTTCTTTGTCAAGAGCCACCACTGACAAAAGATTCAGCCTAAGATCCGACACATGTCTGACATCCTTCAATAAGGTTATACTCCCGGTTCCTGTCGTTTCCTGGATATCACCAATTCCAGCAATTTGAGAGGAGCTGGAGTTTCCCATCTTCACGATCCAAAGTCTACAGCTTGGTATGTTGTGAAGTATTTCCTGTTGGGAGTAACGTGATAGGATGTTGTAGTATCTACCACCCATTCAATGTCTTCTCTTGAGACATGAAGGCACGTCTCACCATGGTTAGAGCAATATGGTACATTACCTGAGACAGTGATAAGAGTTTCACCAATCTTGCCCTTGTTCTTCTGCTGAGAACTATTCTTTGGCTGAGAATTGCTCTTGCCCTGCTCCTCTAGCCATTTATAGCAATTTTTCTTCATATGACCTTCTAGACCACAATGATAGCACACATGTGATCTCCGATCATCTGATTGTCTCCCCTTGCTTCTACCCTTGCTCCTCCCTCTACCGCTTCTTTGTTGCTTGCCTTGTGGTCTTCCTCGATTCTCCATCACATGGCCATGAGTCTGATTTGTGCTCATGTCTTTCCTTCTTGCCTCTTCATTGAATAAGGCATCCTTGACAACGGACATGGAAAGTTTGTCGTTTGAGGCTGCGTTGCTTAGAGTAACAACGAGTGTTTTCCAACTTTCAGGAAGGGAACTAAGAAATAGCAGAGATTGCATTTCATCTCCAAGCGGCATCTCCACACAAGATAGCTTATTTACCAGGCTCTGGAACTCACTGGTATGCTCGGCAACAGAAGTTCCACTTTTCAACTTCATATTGACTAAGCGCCTCATCAATAAGGCCTTATTCCGAGCGGTCTTGGACTTGTACATGTCCTCTAGCTTCCTCCAAAGGACATATACGTCGGTTTCTTGTGAAACATGATAGAAGACACTATGATCAATCCATTGTCGGATTTGACCAATAGTTTTTCTATTGATTTTCTTCCATTCCAACGCCTTGGACGGATCAGGGTTAATACCCTTCAGCTCTATTGGGTCAAAGAGCTCTTTACAGCTGAGGAAATCTTCCATCCGAGGTTTCCACAGCGTATAGTTGGTAGCCGTGAGCATAATCATAGCTCCAAAAGATGAAGTTGACTCTTCCATGGTCATTTTACACCTTCAATGATATGTAACGGACAAATCAGAGCTGAATTTTGAAAAATAGACAGCACCGATGCGTCCAGAACAGTCGAAAATGGGAGGGTAGGTTTTTTTTCCGATGATGTGGCAGCTGACTAGGCAGACGGGCTGACGTGGCAGCTAACTGGATTGCTGATTGGGCTGCTGACGTGGAAAAAACTGGGACCCCCTGTTGACATGGCGATGACGTGGCAACACATCATCATGTTCAACCTCACGATTTTTTTTTCGATGACGTGGCAGCTGACTGGAGTACTGACCTGGTGACTGACTGGGCTACTGACGTGGCAGCTCACTGGGTTGATGACTGGGCCTTCCTTGCTGATGTGGCGATGACGTGTCAGATGACGTGACAACACGTCATCATCTTCAACCTTACGATTTTTTTATTTTTTTTCATAACTTGCGGAGGCTTTTCGAAGCAGCTCTGGTGTCCGTTTTTTGCCCGTAAGATATCATCGCGATCGTTTCGACGAGACGAATCTAACGGTGTCCTCGAAATTGAATTTCGAGCACAGCGCAAAAACTCGAAATTTTTACAGAGCCTCGAAAAATTTCGAAAATAAGCTCGAAAGCTTCAAACCAAGCTCTGATACCACTTGTTGTGGTATCATCCCAAGATCATAAACATAATTTGAGAGAAAAACATATTTCTATTACTCACAAGAATAAAAACAAGAGATTTACAAACTCTAGACAAAAAACTTCCAAACACTCCACAACTCTTTCTTGGTTGTGTTTCAACACTCTCAAGGTTGATTGATCACACTCTTGGATGATTTGAATGAATGAAATGAGAAACCTATTTATAGGCATGCTTTAGCACACCACCATTGACATGCATGTGTGAAAAGAGAAGTTGGTTGATGGAGGCTTTCTTCAATGGTGGGCTTGCATGGATGAATGAAGGAAGTAGGTGGAAGGAAGATGGCACACCAATGGAGAATTCAATATTGGTATTCTTGCATGGAACTTTCAGTAGATTATAGCGCCCCGTTCGAATATTAGATTTTTTCATAGTTTATTTAAATTAATGGTATTTTATTTTATCATTTATATGTCTTGATTATGTGATTATATATTATGTTATTATGTGGACAATATACAATTTGTTGGATTTATTTTATCAATCGACCTTTTAGTTTTTGGTTTCATCGCGTAAGTCGGATTGTTGTCCGTTTTAATTCGTTTTTGTAGCATTTTGAACCGAGCCTCAGTAATTGAAATATAGGTTTTTTTTCCAAAGTTTCTGAGTAATTAAAGATTTAGTAGATTTTAATTCAAACCAAGAGAAAAACTTGTAGTTTTACTTTGTACAACTTATTATCGGGGTAATAAACACCGAGCCAGCTCACTTTCGAAGTGAATATGTTTTATCATGAATATTTTATGTCAAGAACCACGTCATGAGAGTTATATCATGTGGTTTAGGATTCATGTGACCCGATTTAGTTATGTGAATGAGAAAGGGAAGTCAACTACACATGTGAATTAAGTGACATGTGCAAGAGTAAAATTTTAATGAGAAGATGTCTAGTTGACCAAGATATGTGAACTCTTTTCTTGTAGCTAGTTTGGAATCTTTTTGTTCAATAAACCATGCACATGTTTCAGCCACCTTCACGTTTTAAACAAAAAAAAAAAAAAAAAAAAAATAATAATAATAATAATAATAATAATAATAATAATAATAATAATAATAATAATAATAATAATAAATAAAAAGACCACTCACCAACTCAAACAAACAACATCACATGCGTCTAAGATTTTTAAATAATTGCAAGATGTTAGAGATTGTCTTGTTTTATTTAGAGTTGATCAAACCATGTTATTTTTTTTATGAGAGATACTCGACCAGAACATGTTAGTCCAGCTAATCTACCATTTGGTCGAGAATAGGAGTCCTTAGTCAATAATATACCTCATACAAATTAATGGAAGTTCAACCACTATTTTCTACCCCTTTTATTAAATTTTTGTTTGTACTCAAATGAGATAGATGATAAATCTCGTTTCATTGGCTGAGAATAGACATTAATCACTCAGCATTTTTCCCTCAATCACTTAGCAAACGCCCAAACTCCCTCCATTAAGAGAACAAAGTCGAGAGCTCTAGGACAACTCCCACACCCGAGTCACCTCCTTCATTGCTTGCGTTTTTCTTGTTCCTTGAAGAAGGTAAGAAGACCATCTTTTATACATATTAATAGCTTAGTTAGTATGTTGTTATGAGTGTTAAAGTGTGGCTAAGTTTCAGTTATGATGAGGATATATTTATGATAGAAGATAAAAGTATTCTCATTTTGCATGAATTCTTATTATATGTTATTTTATGAGGAAATTGACCAATCTATGAACAACATATGATATCGAACTGCTAATGGTTATTTATTGTATGTGTGTTGAGTTCATATAGAAAATTTTATGTTAACTGGTTGAGTATATTAGGAGATACAAAGATAGAAGCTTATGAGGTAAAGCATGCAAACCGAACTCGATTGTATCTTTCTAGCAGCAACTTTAAATGTGAATAACTCGAAATATATGCATGGTAAAAATTTGAAATTTTTATGAAGACTCTATATATGTGTTTAGAGTATGCCTGTAAAATTTCATTAATTTAGGTTGAGTAATGAATGAGTTAAAAAGTTTATACCGCATGTATGTCTAGATGCTTTTATATGCAAGAGTAGTCAGTCCATGTTTGTGTTTTTAATCAGAAACTTTTATGTAAAATTTTCACATGTGAAATGAAGTATGTAACCAAGTTTCAGCTTAAAATATTAAGTGCACAATTTTATAAAATTGTTTGAAATCTCACATATTAATAGCATAATTTTGTGTTATGATAGTACAAGATTTAAATGGGCAGATTGTATGTAATGAATGTTGATATGAGTATATCCATGTGTCGGATAGTCATTGATAGGTCCCTTTATAATAAATGTAGGTGCTTGACGAGCCGAGCTCGCCGCTTACCCGTAATTTTTGTGTTTTCGCTTGTTATTGTCCAGGTGGGTTTACTTATTAAAAATGCTATGTCGAATATGTGTTTCATTTATGTCGGGTTGGTATGATCTAAGTATGCGTGTAAACCATGTAGCCTATCGGCGTGAGCCGATTCGGCTGTCGGTACGGTTGTCCCCGTCGATGTAATACGGTTACCGCAATCTAAGACCTAATGAAAGGCCGTGTCCATAGCGTGGCACGTACCCCCATGAGTTAGGGTAATGAATCCCCTTTTCGTGGCTAATGAAAGATGTGTACACGTGGGTAATATGTTGTGATGTGATTAGGAGACGCGACAGATAATTGATTTATATTCATACTGCGATCATACTCTCTTGACATTGTTGTTATTATAATATACGTGCATAGTGGTGAGCACCTCATTTTCCTATTGTGCTCATCCCCACCTGCTCTTCATGGATGCAGGTTAAGACAGGTTGGCGAGCATGACGATCGAGGGGCGAGTGGGTCGGTCATGTGTTTATTTTATTTACGCTTCCGTCTGAATAAATGTGGTTTCTTTTGAACCATTTATGCCGAGGCATGTGAAAACTTTTTCAAACATGTGATTTGTTTGATGTTTGGGAATACTCGATGAACTCTTATTATTGAACTTATGATATTTGGTTTTATGAAGTTTGAATATTTATGATGAGTATATTGTTATGCGATATGAAATGGGTTAATGAAAACCTTTGTGAAAACCGGGTAATGAACCCCGTGGACCCAGATAAAATTTAGGTTATGAAAAATGTTGTTTAACACCCAATAGATTTCGAAAAAGATCTCGAAAAAATTTATCTGAATTTTGGAAAGTCTGAGATTTCTTTAAAAATAAAAGTGGAGTGTTACAATTTTTTAGAAAGTATGAGATTTCTTTAAAAATAAAAGTGGAGAAAGTATGAGATTTCTTTAAAAATAAAAGCGGGTGTTACAGTTTCACCACAACATTGTTCTTATTATTTTATGTTATATTATTATATCACATGTCCTAACGGTAAACCAAATACAAAGCTCACCTATACAGTTTCACCACTCCTCAACTAAATTGAACGACTCAAAATCATGAGCAAATTTTGGAAATAAAAAAGAACAAAAGTGATACCCACAAATCGCTTCCACGAAAGATAGATTATAATAATATTAAGGGAAGTAGAGATGCAATAACATTAGCATCCTTCATTTGTGAACATTCCACTGTCAGAAACTCACAGCATGATAAAATAAAACAGTTAAGTTTTCACCATAAGATGTCGAAAAACAAAACCACCGATTACCCGATGCACTCTACTCAAGACTCCACGACCCTATGACCTGCCGCCCGCCTTCTGCCTGGCCTTCTCCACCAGAGGCCTCAGCTGCTTCTTTTCAGCCAGCACCTTCAACAAATTGAAAAGAAACGGTATGTAATTATGCCTGCGCCTCACGTTCTCAGTCCTCCACTTCCTAAACTTCTCCTCCTCCGCCACTATCCCTTCCTTGGCCGCCTCTATCCCCAAATTTATCTCCACCAGCTCAGCATCCGCCTCCTCCGGCGGCGGCACTGCCGCCAGCACCTGCTCCCTCCTCCTCTGCAGCTCCTCCAACTCAGCCGTATACACCTCTTTCCGGTTCTTGATCACCGCCAATAAGTTAAACCGTATCTCGTTTTGCGAGTACCTCTCGACCCTCTCCTGGATCACCGGCACCACTGCCCTCAGCCACCCGGACCCGTCGCCGGGGAGAAGTGGGCCCAAGCTGATAGGGCCCTGCTTGAGCCCGTCGAGCTCGTAAAGGGTCCCGTCAAAGGGTATGTAGCTTATGAAGTGGTAGACATCATCGTCTTTGCCTGCGGCTCGCTGCTCTTCCGGGACAAAGGGCTCGGGCCTGGCGAAGCTGTTGTGGGCAGTGCGGATGGCCTCGCTGTTGTTGATGGCCAGGCCCTTGAGATCCGGTGGGAAGTTGCGGGTGAACTCCTTCAGAGCTGACAGCTCGGGCCCGATGTCGACGTCCGGGCTGTTCACGAGAATGGAGAGGATTGCTTGGGTGGCGCAGGCATTGTTTATGACCTGCAAAATGCAGCAAATATGGGGATCTTTAAATTTTCCTGTGCCGAATAAAGTAATGGATTTGGGTGCTGACCTGGCTGGCGAAAAAGAGGTTGGGGTTCGGGTCCGAAATCACGGGGCGGTCGTCCTTTTCACCGGATCGCCATTTGAAGAGGAAAATTAACCCGTACACCGGCCTGTAGATTGGAGAAGATTAAAAAAAATATTAATAATAAAAAAAAAAAAAAAAGCCATGAGTGCAAGTGGGCTCGAATTCGAAATTTCATCATTGGAGAAATCCATTAAACCAACAATGACGTTTACCTAAATTTTTCTAGAGAATCAAGATCCAAGGAATACAACTCCTCAACCTGCTCTCACAAAAAAATCAAATGAAGAACTTTAGACACTTGCTAAAAGTAATAGTTAGGAATACAAAGTTTGAACACATCCAATCGTCTTTTGCCAATAGCAGGAATCCAAAAAGAGGGATAAGATCGTGTCAAAGAACAAAGACAAATGAATAAGTTTGAATTAGAGATAACCATGACCATTCTAAAGGCCTGTAACTCAGCCACGTTGTTCGAGCAGAACCCCAAGTTAGCATGAGTACACTACAATTATGACAGCCAATTCTAGAGCACCAAGTGAAAATGGAATATTGGCAATACCTGAACTCCTTTAACTTGCATCTGTTGTATAAGTTCAGTGAAAACACCTGCAGTAGCAGTACAAGAACAAATTTAATATCAATCATGTTACAGTTTTGTGCAGAATGAATTGGAAATCCACGGCATATTACATGTAAAACTGATTTTTATGCTCAACTGCTGAAGCGCCTGTCAATTACAGATATTAAAGTAAAAGTGTCCAAAACAACATGCAAATACAGGTCAATAAATATACATATCTATGTATAATTGTATATATATAGTTTCTCACTACCATCTTGAATTGAGGAACATGGAACAAATTTTAAATATATTATAAAGGAAAGAGATAATTATTAAGTGCATTTAAATTATCTCACAAGTACATGTTTGAGGTCCCTTCTTCCTGTAAACCTGAGTTTCAAACTAGCCTACTTGCTAAACCCAACTTGATTAAATAGCTCTTTACCGGACAACTATATATCATGAGTACATGTTGTAACTTGTAATTGCCTCCACATTCCTAAACCAGCTTGATTGTATAGCACTTTAACCAACAATAGTAAACTGCAAATCAGCACTCGCATTTGGCATTTCAGTAAAATGTTTATTAAATTAGGCAAGCTTTTAACCTAACTTCTGTTTAGTAAGGTTATACATGTGAATAATTGTTGCCACAAGAACAGATTCCATTCGAGGACATAGCGCACACTGCTTTTTGTCATCATTTCATAAGAAAATTTGTCACTTGAGAAATCAAATTGAGTGTCTAAAGAATACTGAGCTAGACTCACATAGTCGCAAATTCAGAGAAAGAACAAACTTTGGCTTTCTGTAACATTTAATGCAATTTGGTAGACTGAACAGCCAAGCCTAAGTAAAAGCACCCCGTGGATTTCAGTCAGTTTCTCGTAGTAAGTAAGGGAACAGGCAGCGTTGGGAGCAGTTGTGCAGTTCACGAGGATGGCAGAAAGATAGACTGGTCATCTACAGGACATGCTACTAACTGACTGCAGTGCAAAACCCCAACCACAAGATTCTCTGCACCTTAACAAGATGGTGCAGCAGGAAACAATATCCTACAGACTAATCCAATTAAAATCTCTTTGAAGCGTGGAGCCTACTGATACTAATCTTCTGGTTTATTTTCAGTCATTTACATATTATCTCACTTCCATATCAACATGAAGACTATAAAGAAAAACATAAGGTTATCCTGTCTAGGTGATAAATTAAAGACAAATGCAGTCCTCTTCAATGCAAAATTTATAAAATGGCAACCTGGGCAAGTTATTGAAGTTGTGTTTGAACTAGAAAAATAATAAAATTTGTCAACAAAGAAATGATAATTCAACTATGCAAGTACCTAAAGATCTACATCCAAACTCAAGGTATGAAAACAAACACAAGCTAACTCAAATTCCATTTAATACAAACGCTGATTCGGTGGCCACAGTAAGAAAAGAGAGTTCAGTAAGAGAAGTTTGACAAAAATGCGGTGTTTCATTGAATCGCCGTTATATGAAATTATATGGTAAGAGTTTGGGCTCAAAGCAATTGGAATGACCACTATTATATATTAAACTAGAAACTTTGCTAATGACCAGAATCATGTATGAAATTAGAAAGATTATTGATCTTCTTAAGACTAGCATGTTGAACTGCATCTACAATATCAAGTTCAATGGTATAGTTCAATATCACGACGCCCATATTAACTTTCAATAAATCAAATATGCTCATTGCCAATGTTTTAACAATTTAAGAGCAAGAATCACCGGGGTAACTGGCGATATCAAACCATCTTTTCTAGCAACTTGAATATCGAAATCCTTCTTACAAATGTTCATGACACACAACGCACAGTAAGTCAATTCTCTTCAAATTTACCCCTTTACCAAAGAAGATGGGCCATTTACGTTCAAAATCGAAAGACAGTCATGTCTTTAGAGATAAAGTTGCAAAAGAACACACATACCTGGATCCGACTCAATGGTGCACCACGACATGATTGTATGTATCCAATTACTGCAAAAGATACGGGAGTACCAAAAATTAGGTAAGATCCAAATCCCAAAGTTAGAGCAGATAACAGAACCTCAAGCAACAAGTCGAGAAACACATAAGTCCAACACCAAAAGAGGAACCCAAGAAAAAAAATTGGAACTTGATGGCAAAGGAGCTAAACGGTACTCGATGCTTTTTATACAGCAATTTCGTTAGGACCAAAATCTGAAAAGCGAGTGGGGATGTATCTGCTTACCTTAAAAATCTCGACGACGGAGCGGCGGGGTTGAAAGCGGTGGCTCAGCGCTGAAAATAAGCTGTTGAGGTCGGAAGCAAGGTTATGGGGTTTCGGACTCTCGGTGACTGGCAAGTGGCTGTTTCGGGCCGGATCGGTGACGGCCCTCCCAGTCGACCTTTCAGATGAAAATTACGAAAAATTGTTATTTGTTGTAAAAATAGACAGAATAATTTTATGATAATGAAACTCTTATTTATATTAAAAATTAGTACTTAATCATGTTTACATATGCAAATAAACAATAATTATATGTGTGAATATTATATTTATAATAAAAAATATATAATATTGATATAGAATATAGTACTGACTCGAACCCGTCAAAGGAACCGAGCAGCCATGTCGGATTAGCAGAGTAGCTCGACCTACGTTCATAAGGAGATAATAACCAACGATGCCCACTAAGAATGGATGTAATTATTAGATAAGCTCACACTCGACCATACCTTGGAACACCGAGAGGTCGAATCGACCGCAATCTACATGACTGATAGGGGAACTGAAGAGGACCATATTCTACCAGACAAAAGTTCGACTTGATGACGTAGACTTGGTCTCTCAAAGGGACAGAAGGGGTATCTATTTGGGAAACCGCACTATACGAGGATTAGACCACGTGTCACTATGGGATTGGGTCATCTGCACCCCTGACACCTGACAATCTAAGGCGTTGCAGGTCGTACGAACGGACAGTAAGGGCTGTCGGGTCAACTCTGTGGGCAGACTTGGGGAACAAGATATCACCTCCCCTATATAATAGGGTGTGGTAGGTTAGTTTTGTTTTTACATTCTCTACACACTTTACATACTTATTCACCGTTTATCATCTCAGACTGATACTGACTTAAGTGTTGGAGGCTCTTCGACGAAAAACATCATCTTCCGGCGTTGAGTTCTTGTAGGTGTGGGAGCTGTTCGGGGTCGAAGGAGTCGTTTTCTCACTGTAATAGTTCGAGATGAGATCGAATGACTTCTATTTCACTATTAAATAAACATATCAATTTTTTAAAATTTGATCAAGTACAAATGAATAATATAATTATACTATTTCAATAGTGTATGAATCAATATATAAATGACATAAAATGCTATGAACTAATGTAATTTTTACAACTTTAAGAGATTGTTCTCAATTAGTTAGTTCAAGGAAATTAAATTATTATTATTATTATTATTATTATTATTATTATTATTATTATTATTATTATTATAGTTTATACAATTTTGTGGATATTAATTTGCTAAAATTAATTAGGTATTAAGAAAGCAACTTATTGGCATACAAATGAAATGAAATACTAATTTTTATAATAAATAACTTAAAAAAAAGTTTTGCAATAATATTTTATGAGTATACAACTTTTCTTAATTTTTTGTGTGAACAATATCATGAGTAATTTTTTTGTGTGAATCTATAGTTTTTTATTTTTCGAAACCATAAATTTTATAACATAAACATAGAGATACAACTAGACATCAGCCAGAATAAGTCAAACAGCTATGGAGCCGAATCTAGCGAGAGGAGTACACACATAAGTGCATCATAGAAATAGTCAAACTAACTCACCCACTACCCCCAACAAACTAAACTAAACTGAACACTCCCACAAAAGAGAATCAAACTTTTACAAAGAAGAATCACACTTCTAAAAAAAAATAATAAAACAGCACACCAACACACCGAAAACAACACAGAAACAAAATACACACACAATACTAGAATAAACCCTTCCCCCAACCGGCAACCAACTGCGAAGCAACGAACACAGCACCCAGGGACAACCGGCCACACGAATAAGAACCCAACCCGAATATAGCTCCAAAACTCCAGAGGTGGCTAACCCGACTAATTGAAACAACACCAGACAGTCAAATTCTCCACCCAAGCGGACCACCCCGGACCTGCTACCGGAGGCAGCTCCTCCTTGTTAGTGTTATATACTGAAAGCTTGGTGTTGATGGACGGATCTGATCAACGATTAAAATAAAGTTAGTAAAAATAAGAGACTGAAGATGAAGAGAAAATACGGTTTAATTACGGTTTCTTATATAATCACGAGGTCGGCCTCTCGTACGAGGCCGACATTTGTGTTGCAGATAGAGTTATTACAGGGATTTATTACAAATCTTAGAGAGAGAAATGCTACTGTTCTGGGAGTTGGTTGAGATTCAACAACCCAAAATAAATGAGAGGGTTCCTATTTATAGCATCCTTAAATGCTACTATTCTGGGACTATTCACCGGTCTTGTCGTACAGTGTCCTTGCAGAGCAGTTCAGCGCATCCCTGACAGTTTATTAAATGCGATTTGAGGTTTTACCAATCATTACCTGTCAGAAATTTAATGCACATATGGGGGCATTTAATGACTGGCAGGCTTTTGTCGGGCTAGATTCCGATAGGGTGGCAGGCTACGACGGCCCGTCCAATCGCCAATGATGATCTTCCAAGTGGCATTATTTTAATATTATTGAGCTACGTGCTCGCCCCCAAGGTGGTTACTCTGGGTCTCCAGGTCGAGACCCGAACCAAATGTATTCCTTGAGCTTTCAGGATCCCCTTTTCAGCCCGGCGTCTAGTGAGGTCGGCGCCTTGGCTTTTTGGGGCCGGGCGCCGACCTCAAAAACTGTTCCTGTTATTGCCCTGATCACTTAAACTCATAATTCCCTCCTGGCTCACTCGGATATCAACACTTGGCTTTGGATGATATTAAACTTTTTTACCCTTTATGAATGAGAAACATGTTAGATTAAACAAGTTCTACGTCATGTTGTTTTGCATTAGATAGTGTGGGTCGTCATCAGGCGAACCGAAGATCATATTATCAGTTACTCGCGAAACAAAAATTAATGGTTCACAACTTAGATGTACATGAAAACCCCATCGTGAACGGTTGTAGTGTGTTTGTCCCATTTTTGTGTCATTTTTAGTCATTATTTTACCGTTGTTTTTCCCCTGTATCGAGTCGTTTAGGTGGTTTTAGGATCTTTTTGTCACTTATTATGTGTTTTGCGTTCAATTGAGTGTTGCGGAGTTTTCCGTTTGTTTTCCGGTTTTTTTTCTGATCTCTTTTCATTTTGGTGTGTAGTTTGGAGATCCCGGGAGAACAGGTTTTCGAGAATGTTTTGGGCAAGCTGACACCATTAGAAAGAGGAGCTCGTTAGCGACGCGTAGGAAAAAACGGAATCGAATTCCAAGTTCGGACGAGTCCAAACGAGCTCGAGAAGCGAAGTGTACCAGCAGTCTCGCGCGCCGCGGCGCGGCAACACCTCCGCGGCGCGACACAAGCTCCCTCCGCGCCGTGAAGCACTACCACGCCACGGCAAGAGCGCCCATCGCGCCGCGCAGCCGCCACGACCCCATCAGAGCTCAGATCTTTCAGTGCCACGCCGCGTCAGACTCCACGCCGCGGCAGATGAGTTCCTCGCGCCGCAATGCGCCCTTCTCCCACGCCGTGCCATAGCCTCGCGCCGCGATGCGCCCCTTCTCCCACGCCGCGCCACTAGCACGAGGTCGACAGAGGCCAGATTTCCTTGCGTCACGCCGCGGCGAAGCCGTGCCGCGGCACATGTTCTTTTCCACGCCGGGCCCTCCTGTTAATATAAATAACACGTTCTACACTCGAAAAAGAGGATCTCTCGACCAGGTGGAAGCCCTAGGTCCCGAGAAAACACCCAATCTCCTCCTCTTCCCTTCTTTCTTCTTCTTTTTCGATCTTTTTTTTCTCTTAATCTTTATTTTCTATATTTTTTATCTAAAATTTGTTCTTGATTTTGGGATTAGGCTTGTAATTCATGTTCAACCCGTGGATTTGAGATTATTGGTAATTTTCTTTTCTCTTCTGTTTAACTCATGAATAATGGTTGAATTTGGAGAATTGATTATGATTGTTGAATTTGATTTACGTAGCTAATTTCTGTCGCTAGGGATAGGGGAATGATTTTTCTTGTTTGAATTGTATCTTGTCGGGCTTCGATTCGTTCATACTTATGTGTGTTGTTTGGATAAGGAATTGATGAATTTGTATTCGATAGATTGATATAATCGAAAAGTGACATTTCGATCTTGCTATTGGTGACAGTTGGATGTTAATGTGTCGAGTTAGGGTTTATCAATTTTATATGATTAGTTGATTGAATACCTTCTAATTGACTTAGCAGCTTTCAGAACCGAAAGGGGAGAAGTCGTAGAAATAGGCTCACATGAGGTAGATGATTTCGTAATTGAATAGTCTATGTGTTTTAGATTGAAATACGTGCTTGTCGATGACCCGTCCCTTGTTACGAAAAGTTATTGGGATTGGGATAATTGGCCTATGTTGTATACTCGAACTTGTTCGTCTATGTTCAATCCCTTGTTACGAAGAGTTATTGGGAGCGAACCGCTAGATGTATAAGCGAGAGTGTCAATCTCGAACTGAACAATTGATAGCCCGACTTTGCTAGAACTTGAATTAATTATCCCCGATTCCCTAGCTTCTCCATCCTTGTTTCATTCACATTTTAGGTAGATTATGCTTTTTATTATTTCTTAGCTAATAATTTATCAAACCCGCTATCTGATTAGAATGTTTAGGATTTTATTTTCTTTTATGTGTAATCGATACCAAAACTGAATTCCGAACCGCCTTCCTCGTGAGATCGACCTGGGAAATGAATCTTTTGATTCGGTACTCGGTAAAAAGAATAATTTGTACACAACAAATTTGGCGCCGTTGCTGGGGAAGGCAAGTAGGACATTTGGTCTTGGTATTGATTTTATTTTCTGTGTTTCTCTTATTTTCTTGATTTTTGTATTTTTGTTCTCTCTTTTGTGCATATTTGTTTTTCTTTTTGTCTTTCTTGTTTTTGTTTTTTTTTTCTTGTCTTTTCGTGGCTACGCGTGGTTGTTCTGTTTTGGTGTGCAGGTAGTATGAGTTACAACCGTGTGCTCCCCTATTCGCACACCCAATCTTGGGTCCACGAGCCAAGCTACCATACCGGGTACCACGTCCAGTCTTATCCCTACTCTTCCGAGTAGTACTGGGACCCCCTTCCGGTCGAGCAATATTATGAGTCTCATGCGTTCAACGAGAAGCTCGACCGTATCTATGATTTTGCAATATCCCGGTTAGCTCAGGAAGAAGAGACAATAACCAGGTGTGTCCAATTGAACCAGCCACCTCCATTCTACGATTCCTGGGACTATGGCCAGACATTATCATATCCCTTCGAGCAGCAGTGGGATTTCGGGCCTGTTGAACAGCCATGTGAGTCCCTTGAGGACTCCTCAGAGTACAATGCCAAGATCGATCAGGCCCTCGCTCTTTTGGCATCCCAGGCTGCCCGTAAGAGCAACCTTTGAGTCCAGAATCGAGGAACTTGTGAAGCGCGTGCAAGCATTAGAGGATCGAGTTACCAATGTCACTCCCGAGCCCACCGTTAAAGGCGAGTCGACACATAGGGATGGGCCTCGAGAGGGTGCTTTGTCATTCGATGAAAAGCTCGACCTCATCCTTGCTCGCATATCTGCTCTGACCACCCGAGATGGATGTGCTAGACTGAGCAAGAAAATGGAGATCCTTACAGCACATATCGACTCAACCGAGGCACAAGCTGACGACCCCAACTGGATGCTTGATACTCAAGACCGCACGATAAAGTAAATGTGTGAGGCCGAAGAAGAAGATGACGAGCTCGAACGAGACATTGATTTTATTTCAGAATAGATGACCCACGGGCTTGATTCTCATGTCTCTCCTTCCACCTCCGAGTTGGAGCATCCATCTTCGAGGCCCTTACACTGCGTTACGAAGTGGGGTGGATTCAGTTCGGTTTGCTCCACTGATGTGCTTATATTTTCGGAGGTAGACGATAGAGCTCGAGTGGGAAAAGCTCTGCGTTTAGAGTTGGGTATTGCTCTTGCCCGAACCCGCTTCGCCCAGAACATTGCCATTCGGATCCACTGTGCCAACCTTCTCTCCAAACTTCCCATGCTACCACTTCTGGAAACACGAAGGCATGGCACGACCGTCACTTCTTTCTAGACCCCGGCTGAGTTCCCCGCAGGTTTCGTCAAGCTAATGACGTTAAACAAGCGCTTCTTGGGAGGCAACCCAAGTGATTTACTGCTTTTCTAGATATTTTTATTTATGCTTTTTAATTTTATTTTTGAATAATGGGAGTTTTGGAGTTTTGTGCTTTTCTTGGCAGGTACGAGATTACGAGCTCGAGCATGAGGATTGTGTTGAATGAGGACTATCGAGATTCTGGGCTGCACATAGAGGAGCGGCTTGCACGTGTTGTTATTCTCCTCGATGCATCTTCAGTTTGCACACCATTTCCCTTTTTATTTTTTTCTGAGTTTGTTTTCTTTTTCTTAGTTTGTGTCTTGTGTTCTTGTGGTTTTTGCTAGTATTGGTTCATTTTATGAGATTGCTAGGTCCTTTTATTCGACTTCCTGGTTTTATGTTGAAGCAATGAGGTCATTTCCTCATTTTAAGTGTGGGGGAGTCTAGTTGGATTTTGCATGCTTATATAGTGGTCCGGTCTAGCTTTAGATTTTTGTTTTGTCAAGCATGGTATTGGTGAATTATATGAATTGTTGATGAATGTTTGATGAAATTGGGAAGTTGTGATGATGGACGTGTGGTCATTGCCTCGATATTTGCTTGATTGCTTTGAGTGACATTTATCTGCCTTGTGAGGTTTTGATCCTTACTCTTCTTTCTTGTGAGATATTGGTCATGTTCTTGAATGATTAGAACTTGCCTTGAGTTTGTTTGAAAGGAATTGATTAGAGTTTGAAATTGCGAACATGATTGAGGCATTTGGTTTGGTTAGCTCTCTTTAGCCTTGTTCTTTGATCCTAAGCGTTAATTTCCCTAGTAGCCCGTTTGAGCTTTGAGCCCTTTTCTTGTCAGCCGTATTTGTGATGTACTTTGTTGACTGAATTAGTGATGATTGGTGAAAATGGTGTTGATGTTGAATGAGGTGAATTGAAGTTGGATTTCTATTGCTTGAACTGTTAAAAAAAAAATCATGAGAGTTCGCAGGACGAATCGATTGGATTCTGCTCCTCTTACTAGTCGATCGTGTTGACGGGTAATGAGCATTTGGAAACTACTGTATGACACTTGGATGACCTCCAATGTTCACACCTACAGAATGTTGTCCTTTTGATTCGATCTTGTTCGGAAAAAGTTACTCTCCGAATAAGAAAGATATATATATTAAAAAAAAGAAGAAAAATTGGGTCAAGTGATGTTGCAATTCGATTAGAGCAGTGAGGTGTTGTTTGTGGAGTTGTTTGGTGGATGGTGATGTGCTATATTGTTCATTCCAGTTTGGTAGCGAAGAACTCGAGTAACTTATTTGCTCGAGAATTTTGTTGTTTATTTGAGCTTCTTTACTGGCATATATATCCTTCCTTAAACCCGCATTACAACCCGTGAAGTCCTCTTGATTCGCATATTTTGAGCTTTGATTGTCTTCGAGTAATTTAAACGATTGGCAAACATATGTTGAAACTTGAATATTGACCAATTTTTGAGGGTACCTATCATATATTCATGTAAGAAAATGAGTGAGGCATATATGATGATCTATGTTTTGAGAGTTTGTCATTTCGGGGTCAAGTTGATATTTGAGGCATATGGTCGTGCGGTCATTGGAATTCGACTCAATTGAATTGGGCATTTTGAGACTCTTCTTATTTGAAACCATATCATGTTCGTGTCTTTTTTTCTTTTGTTTTTGTTCGGGACGAACAAAAGTTTTAGTGTGGGGGAGTTGTTTGTCCCATTTTTGTGTCATTTTTAGTCATTATTTTACCGTTTTTTTCCCCTGTATCGAGTCGTTTAGGTGGTTTTAGGATCTTTTTGTCACTTATTATGTGTTTTGCGTTCAATTGAGTGTTGCGGAGTTTTCCGTTTGTTTTCCGGTTTTT
>CACSLK010000984.1:10684324-10707826 GCA_902706635.1 Striga hermonthica
CGGATATTCAATGATGTTTAAATTACTTGCGAGTAATTGATATGTGAAAATTTGTAAATGTTGATTATATGTCGAGTAACGCCAAACGATTTATGAAAAGAATTTTAAAAAGTCCCCGTTGACTTTCGTCAAATAAAAGTGGGGCGTTACATACTAAGGCATCATCAACAAATAAGAGGTGAGTCAAACTAGGCCCCTCTCTAGAAATCTTAATCCCCTTAAATTGCCCACAATGCACTTTATGACTCAGGAAAGCAAAGAACAGCTCAGAAACAAGGATGAACAGATAGGGTGATAGAGGGTCATCCTGTATAATTCCTCTAGATGGATAGATATAGCCACACACACTGCCATTTAAATTGAAAGAAAATGAAGAATAAGAGATACATCCATAAATCCACTTCACAAACTTAGGATGAATGCCCATCTTTTTCATAGTCAGTCTAACACTCTCCCACTCCACCCTGTCATAAGCCTTCTCCATGTCAAGTTTTAATGGCCACAAACACATTAGCACACCAAATATATGTCTATGTAAGAAATGAAACACCTCATGAACTAGCACAACATTATCTAACAGTTGTCTGCCAGGGATGAAAGCAGTTTGTGACTGACTAACACAATCATTAAGGACAGATTTCAACCTCTCAGCAAGAATTTTAGCCACAATATTGTACAACCTACCACATAGACTAATTGGTCCATAATTACTCAGAGATTCAGGTAATAAACACTTAGGAATAAGGGTGATAACTATATGGTTCCAGTTTTTAAGCATCACCCCAGAATTGAAAAAGCTTCTAACAGCACAACTAACATCACCTTGAACAATATCCCAAAAATGTTGAAAGAATGAAACAGTCATAGCATCTTCCCTCGGGGATTTGTTAGGTGTCATATTAAACAGGGCATCTTTTATCTCTTCTTGAAGCACAGGTTTAATGAAGTCATTGTTCATGGCATCTGAAATTGAGTGAGGAATCTGTTGGAGGAGCTCCTCACCATCCCATGCCCCTTCTGATTTGAAAATTTGATTGTAGTAGTCTGAAATGTGAGCTTCCATAGTCTCTTTGGAATCATACTTCACCCCAGCACTGGAAATGAGGAACTGAATAGAGTTTCTTTTTCTTCTTTGATTTGTAAAAATAAATGGAAAAACCGGGTGTTCCTATCACCACTTTTGAACCACAAGGCTCAAGATTTGAGTCTCCAAAACCTCTCCTCCTCTTTATGAGCATCTTCCAAGTATGATTTCACCTGTCCCCATACCTCCCAGTTCATATCACCCCCTTCCATTCTCATATCCTCCAATTTGTTAGTGAGGTTTTCAATCATCTTCACATTCTCTCTTCAAAGGATTGTACTAGGCCAACAAAACCATCACAGTATTTTGAAATTTCTTCTGTACTTGAAACATGAGAGCCTTCCACCACTATATCCCATCCACTAGCCACAGCTTCAGCTACACCATCCATTCCCAACCATTTGCTATCAAAAAAAAAATCTTTTCTTAGTCTGAGTCATCCCCATCTCAGAAGAGAATAGGAGCACATTGTGGTCAGATGCACTCCTATAGAAATTAGAAACTTGCATCCTAGGAAATTTAATCAGGCAGTCAAGAGAAACAAACATCTTGTCTAACCTCTCCTCTATATATCCCTCCTGCATTCTAATATTTCCCCAAGTACAGAAGAGCCTACTTGATCCACTTCAAACATAATCATGTTAGCTATAAAATCACTGAATTCTCTAAACCTGGCCTCTGGCTTGGTCACTCCTCCCCTCTTCTCCTCATTGCAGGTAATGGCATTCCAATCCCCCACTATAGCCCAACAATCCCCCCAGGAAACTTTACAACTCTCAAAGAACTCCTACTGGCTCCTTCTCACATGTCTATCACAGCTCATGTACACAAAGATGATCGAGTACGACTCCTCCTCCCCATCACCTCTCAAATTCACTTGTAAACAGAATTCATTAGCTATGATCTCCTTAATTTCTGTTGAACATCCCACATCAGCAGTAACCCCCCTCTGGTACCATTAGGCTTCTCAAGAAACCATCTATTCTCAAACCCCAGCTTTTTACAGACAGTTTTGGTAAAATCCACAAATTTTTAGTTTCAAAAAGGAAAAAAAAATATTTGGGTGGTGGAGTCTTCTGACATCCTTGATTTGAGAAACTGTACAGGGCCCACCCAGCCCTCTACAGTTCCACACCATAGCCTTCATTGGTCACCTTGGGGCCACTTGAGGCTGGCCTTCTCCACATTAATGATTTCAAGCTAGGTTCTCCTATTCTTCTCCACCTTTTCTTCTTTCTGGTTTTTCTCTTCACCTGAATAAATCACAATCTCCCTATTCCTTTTCAAAGAACCATCACCAGTTGGTAAAGGAAGATGCTCCTTCACCCTTAACAATCTAACATCCACTGATCCCCCCCTCCTCCATGTAGTTGGAAAAAAATGCTTTAGAGGTTCAATACTCCTCTGCCCATGTAAAGGGGCCCCTTTCACTGCCCTCTGATCCACTCCCTCCTCCACCTCCATGATAGTTTCACATATAACCATCTCTTTCCCTGCTCTGGCTGATTCCTCTTCCCTCTTACTCTGACAGAGGACTAGGGGATCTCCCACCTCTTGACATTAAGATTCTCCCCTGCTACATAGCTCTGATCATCTTGGCCCGGCCTTACTCCATCTGAATTATCTGGATTCACAGTAACTTGATTCTCACTTGTTGAGACCACTGGCTCCCCGTTTGAATTATGATAAATATGATTGGTTTTGGTACCAGAGCTACCAGCAAGACTACTTCTTCCTCCAGGGAATGTTTCATTGGCTTTGATCCATTCCCCAAACTGCCCATCTGCAAGCTTTTTCCCCTCAATATCCTCAAGCCTTTTGTTGCAGTTCCTATCCAGGTGCCCTACCTTCCAACAGTAGTAGCATAGATTAACCAATCTTTCATATCTGAAGGCCACCATCACTTTCTCACTACCCAACTTCACAGTAGTGCATCATGGAACCGGTTCCTTAGTATCCACTACTGCCAATAATTTTGGAAAATTCCCCAACCCCCATCCTGTTTTACACACCTGAACATTCTTAACTCCTTTAAAAATTTGGCCAATCTTGAGCCCCACATCTGATCTCATCCAGTTAAATGGCACATTAAGCACCTGGACCCAGAGTTTTACCTTATCAAAGTTGTTGTGGCTGTAGTTAAGCCCTGTGAACCATTCTCTAAGAACAAAGTATTGGTTTTCGTAAATCCAGTTACAGCTTGCCGCTACCTTCTTTTTGTCCTCATAAGAGCTGAAGATGAATTGGAAAAAATTTGAGCTAAGCTCCTTTACCTCCATTGGTTGTTGGATTTTCCAGATATTAGCCATCACTATCTTAATGCCCAGCAAATTAGCACCTCTATCGCCCACAATTTGCCCAAACAAGTTGCGTCCACATTCCTCCTCACTGATCTTAATGTCAGTAGGTTGAATTTCAATTCCCCCAGCTTCTTTCTCAGAGAGCGATATCGCGAGTAACTTCCGCATCACCTCATCGTTAAGGGCTGGCGATGTTGATTTCCCTGGCAGTTTAAACCCCATGGCAGCCCTAATTCAAAGAATCCCCCACGAACTTCAATGAGATGCTGAAAATACACACATATAAACACGGGTAGTAAGATTCACCGAAAAAATTACTTCCAATTGAAGAATTTCGGCTCTCAAGTGAGAGAATTTCGGCTCTCAGGTGAGAAAATAATATATTATATAATTTGTGTTTAAAACAAATAGAAATATTAAATAGGAAATTAAAAAAAATACTAAAGATATCACACTAGTGACTATCAGATTACACAATATTGCAAAACAAGATGCACATTAATGAAAGACAGATTACACAATATTACTGGATCAAATGCACATTAAAATATTAAAAAATGACCACATATGTATATTATTTATTTTCAATAAGCAATAGTATAAAATTATTAAATAAAAAAATATAAATGCTAAATATATTTTAATATATAAATAATTTATTAATTGCACAATCATATTAATTGAGATATGCGTTATTATTTATTTTTTCTAAAAACGTTACACAATCAAAAAAAAAAAATATACCGCACAATAATGTTAGACTAAATGAACATTTTTTAAGTATGAATGCAAAATATCATATTCAAGATTACAAATATTATGTTTTTTCAACCAAAAATAATATAAAACTATTAAAACAAAATTATTAAAATACTAAATATAATATTAATATATTTACTATTTATTTTTTGATTATTTATGGTTATACGATTAACCGGTAAAATACACCAAATAATTAATATTAGTTTTAATTTACGTTGCACAAAATCTACCGAGAAAGTGCACAATCATGTTATACAAGTTGTAGTAGCTGGTTAAAAATTGAGGAAATCCAAGAAGCTGTGAAAGCAGGTTGGCAGGGGAAAGTGAGGGATCTGCTATGTACCAGGTAAACCAGAAAGTTAAGAACACCAGAATGGCACTGCTTTCTTGGCATAAACCGATTCATTCAAACAACGCAGTAACTATCCAAAATCTCACTGCTAAAATGAAGGAAATGACGAAGGATGGGCCTGAGATTGAATGGATGACTTGGGGTGCTACGAAGGCTGAGCTTGATAGTGCTCACCAGGCTGAGGAACAATATTGGAGACTGAAATCTAGAGCTTTATGGCTCAGGGCTGGTGATAGAAACACCCGGTTCTTCCATACATTCACTACTCAGAGGAGAAGATCAAACACAATTACTAAACTGGGGACTGAATCAGGAACAGTGTGTGACTCACAGAAAAGTATGGAGAGGCACATCTCAAATTTCTATTCTGCAATGTTTTCTTCTGAAGGCTCTAGTGGAGGAGTGGAACTTCTGCAACATATACCTTTCTCTGTTTTTGATGCTATGAACAATGAGCTGATCAAACCAATTCAGGATGAACAAAAACAAATCTGCCCTGTTCAGTATGGCTGCTGATAAAGCTCCTGGTGCTGATAGTATGACAACTCTTTTCTATCAACACTTTTGGCATATTCTGAAATCTGATGTTTGTAGAGCTGTTAAAGTGTTTGTTCCCTGAATCTTTGAAAAAGTTCAGACCTATAAGTCTTTGCGGGGTTCTGTATAAACTTATTGCTAAATTTTTGGCTGAGAGATTGAAACCATGCTTAAACTCTTGTATTAGCCAAGCTCAGACAGCCTTTGTACCTGACAGAAACCTTCTTGACAATGTGGTGATTGCACATAAGGTCTTCCACTTTTTGCATAGACACAGAACTGGTTTGAATGCTTTTATGGCTAATAAACTAGACATGGAGAATGCATATGATAGGGTGGAGTGGGAGAGTATCAGAAGAACAATGTCCAAAATGGGTTTTCATGCCAAATTTGTGCAGTGGATTTATAATTGCATATCTTCTTCCACTTTTTCTTTCAACTTGAATGGAGTTGTGTGTGGGTATGTGACATCATCCAAGGGGATTAGACAGGGTGACCCTTTTGTCACCCTATATATTTATTCTTGTGTCTAAATTGTTATCTGCCAATTTCTATTATCTGATAAGGGCTGGCCAGTTTAAAAAAGTTAATGTCTCTCAGAATAGTCCTATGTTGTCTCATTTACTCTTTGTTGATGATGAATTGGTGCTTTTGCAAAGCTGATGGGTTCCATGCCTCACTGTTACTGGAGACTTTGAGCAAGTACAAGGACTTTACAGGTTAAAAAGTTAATCTCAACAAATCTCTATGTTTCTGAGTAAAAACTGTTCTGAGGAGGCTAGAGGAATTATTTGTAATATCCTTCAGGGAGTTTTGGTGAAGATATCATCTAGATACTTGGGGCTGCCTCTAGGGATTGGCGCTTCCAAAATTGAAACTTTTTAGTTTGTGGTGGATTCAGTGAGAGATAGAATTGGTAGCTGGAAAAATAGCTTTCTTTCTACTGCAGGAAAAGAGACCTTGATTAAATCTATGTTAAATGCCTTACCAGTCTTTGTTATGTCCTGCTTTGTTCTTCCTACGAAGCTGTGTTCTGAGGTGTGCAGATTGTTAGCAAATTTCTGGTGGGCAAATGGTGATATCCAGAGCAAAGGCATGCATTGGCTGGCGTGGGATAAATTTAATATTCCAAAATGCGAGGGAGGCTTGGGTTTTCAAGATATCAAGCAGTTCAATAAGGCCCCCATTCTGAAACAACTTTGGAGACTCATAGAGCAACCAGATTTACTGATGTGCAGAGTTTTAAAAGCTAAGTATTTTCCCCAGTGCTCTATTTTTTACTGCAAATTGAACAATGGACCTTCTTGGTTATGGAGAACATGGGCATATTTTCTGTATGTGTTGAGAGATCAAGAGTGGGGTAAATACTAAAATTAATGACAACAAATGGGTCCCTGGGTTGCAGAAGGGTACTCCCACCCTCAGAACTGAAATTGATGGCAATTTGTTTTTGGTGAAGGATCTCCTGATTGCTGGGGGTGTACACTGGGATACTACTCTTGTAAGGGCTTTATTTAAGGAGGAAGATGCCTCCTTGATTTTACAGATCAACTCTTTAAACCCTACTGCATCTGACATTTAGAAATGTGGCTTCCAAGACAAAGGGAAGTTTTCAGTTAAGAAGGCCTATTTCTCCTTGCTGGGGAAAAAGATATCTGCTGGGACTGTGGGAGAATGTAGTAGATTGGCTGTGGGTAACAAGAGGGCCAGAAACAGATGCTGGTCCCTTAAGGTGCAGGGGATAGTAAAACATTTCATTGGAAATGTTTTACTAATATTCTGCATGTGAGCTGCAATTTAGCTAAGAGGGAATGGAAGTTGACATAATATGTAGGGTATGTAGGGAGGCTGAAGAGACTATTGAGCATACATTGTTCTTGTGCAGAAAAGCTCAAATTGTGTGGCAGTTGGCACCAGTGACTTGGGACAGACAGAAGTTGGCTAGTAGCAGTTTCAAAGAATGGTGGTGGTGGATCTCTACTATGAATTCTAAAGATATATCTGAGGATAGAATCCAATTATCCACTTATATACTGTGGTGGCTATGGAGGGCTCGGAATCTGTGGGTATTTGGACAGCAATGGAAGCAAGAGAGGTGGATAATCCAAAGTGCACTTAAGGACTGGCTGAATTTCAAAGCAAGTCACTACAAGAAATTTCGGAAAACATGACGAAACAATTCGTCATGTAAACCTTGTTTTTTGTCACAATAGTATATTAAGACGATATTTTATCGTCACAAAGATCGTCACCGTAGCCGCGTCATATTAGGTCTAAGTGACAAATTACGAATTTGTCACAAAATGTTTCACTTTTAATGACGTTTATAAGTTTCGTCATGTTATTTGGTCATTTTTAGTGACAATAATTTCGTCACGTATTTTATAAGAATTTTGTCATTTAAACGATTATTTTGTCATAAAAAGACAAGTTTTAAATGACGAAAACCTAAGTTTGTCATCTAAATATTGTTTTTTAGTGACGAATTTTATTATTTTATCAAATTTATAAAATTTCAATGACAAATATCTTTGTGGCGTTTTTGTTATAATAACCGTCATATTTTATATAATTCGTCATGAAATAGTTGTTTTATAATTACAAAATATTGGTCGTCACAGAAAGTAATGTTAAATATGACGATAACAAAAGTATCACAAAAATAGAAGTAATGACAAAACATTCATTGTCTCAAAAAAACATACAAAAGCGACGAATTCTTTTGTCATGAAATTATTAACTCTATGATTACCAAAAAAAAAAAAAAAAAAATTGTCATCAAAAGCTTGAGATATATCCTAGTCCTCATATGTTGCAGCCGAACAAGCTCTCTAGTTTTGATTGCATCGCCTTGCTTTGCAAATGAATCTGCAGTAGACCTCACAACCCAGTAGCTATTAGAACATCAGCATTAGGAAAACCTGTCACAGACTGCTGGCCACTGCCAGAGCCATAAGGTACATCATGCGAGTGGAGACGAGCTTTTGTTTTCTCATGCATCTGCTTGATGACAGAACCATATGTTATCTGCAAAAGGTTTGAGAAAATTATTATAGATTGATGGCACCACAACTAGAGGCAGAACAAATAACACAATGTCTTCCACATTCCTATATCCACTACACATCCCTGCTTGAAATTGTAGATGCAAAATGCAGCTGAACAGATTTAGATGGTTTAAACATCAGTATTGTAAATATTTCTTCGATACCAAGCACTAGTAAAACTCCATCGATTTTTTGTAGATCACATTGTTTCCTTCATCATGTATTCTATCACCTAGACAGTAATATATATAGGAATGTTGTCTGGGATTTCAACTCAGAACACCATAACAAAAGTTTCTTTTAATAAAACAAAATACACCCATCGAAACTTCAACACAACACTTCGAAACAAGCCAACAAGGTCATCATTCTTCCCACTTTAAATCACCATTCACTATGTTCACAGTCACAAGGAATTTTAATCTAAAACACAAGATTTCCCACTAAGTAAATAAGTTTCAGCGCAAATTTCCCCAAACGTTTGGATTTTAATAATTCAAAAAGAAAATTGCATAATCCCAACAACTTCCAAGGCAAAAACTACCCACCGAAAACCAACCAACAGATACAGATTCATCTATCCAAAACCTACTCACGATAATCAATTAACAGCAATTACTTGCCTGAACTCCTTCGGACGCCGCTAAAACCGGAGACGATGCATAATCGGAGTCCAGCGTGAGCAGCAGGAAATCGGAAGGCCGAAAAACGAGACAGCCATCACCAGCAACATGACTATGAACCAAGTGCTCTGCTAAAACGGCTGTTTCAGATCCGAATCGGATAAGCGGCCGACGGACTCTCTGTACACAAATCGGGTTAGACCCAATCCGGTGGATAAGGCGGACGCCGGGTCGGATTTCTTACGCGTAAGGTTGATATGTTGATGCGAGGGAGCCACGGTTGAACTTGTGCGCCGGTGCCGGAGCTCCTATGATACCAGAAAAATTGTCGATTTTGAGAATTTATCGATCAAGCTGCGAGAAAATATTGTCGATCAAGCTGCGGTGGTTGGCAACAGCGTAGCTCCGCCGCGAGGAAGCAAAGTGTCGGTATTTTTCTGATTGGGTGTGTGTGTTAGTGTGTGGGTGGGTGATTAGGTTTAATTGAAGTGTGATTTTTTAATAAATGTCTAAATTACCACAAATCTACATATTTGATCATCATATATCTATTTATTTACTATATTGTTATTAATAATTGATTAAATTTTTACTTACTCTTAACCATTGATATGATGGATCCAAAATAATCTAGAATTATTCTTATTTCTTTCACTATCTTATTTTCTCATATGATTCTCTCTCTCTCTCTCTCTCTCTCTCTCTCTCTCTCTCTCTCTCTCTCTCTCTCTCTATATATATATATATATATATATATATCGTCACGATATATTAAGTCACAAGTTGGGTAGGGGCAGGGACCTGGGCCTGACCCATTCAGTTAATGGGTCGAACTTGGCCGACCCATTTTGGAAACATAACAGTTTGACCTGTCTAAAATGCTCCGAGACGGGCCGATTAATCTAAGTCCAGATCTTTTTGTCATCTCATCCATCAATATATTTATTTATTATCATCTTCCCATCTTTCATTTAATCTCTTTCAATTTTTCATCACTCTAAATAATTTTATTTATTTTTTATTCTTTTTTGTTCTTGCACAACTACATACATAGCTCATTTTTACTATCTTTCTATGTGTATCATTTTAATTTCGTATTTCTTCATTTTTCTCAACAAAGTTATCCGTCGGCCAAGGTCATTATGTTTTAAGAGGTAACTTTTAAGTTTTATAACGTTTGTTTGCATAATTGTTTAATAATTATTACATTTAAGTGTCCAAGAAGGCCCGACTTGTTGGTTAATCCTTACGAGAAGATTGAACTTGAATTTCATTTGATTTTTTTTTTCTATAAAAAATGACGAACTCTTAGTTGGCATAAAAAACAAAAGATATATTTTTGAACCAAGAAGGGGTCTCGAACTCACACCATCTACATACAAATAGATGCTCTGTACAATGTGCTAAAGGCATTACTTGTTTGTCATTGACATAATATTGCACTTATAAGCTTTATTAAAAGATAAGCAAGGAGCAGGGTTTGAATTCGGGCTAAAAGGAACTATCTGAACATTTATTTACACAGCTGCATATCAATAATTTTTTGAAAAGAACAATATTAATCATTAAATACAAAATAAATTAAATTTAAAAAGTATTTTTTTCATGATATTTTGATAATAATGCCACCTATGTCAAAGAAGGCTAAGTTGAAATTTCATCTAATTTTTTTATGAAGGTTGAGTTGTAAATTATAATTTATATTATTTAATTATTTTTTTGTTCATCTTAACTGTTGTTTTTAAATTCATTTAACTTAAGTTTTTGTTTTTATTTAATTCAATTTTATTTATCTTACGTTTTATTATTCTAATTATTTTAGATTTTTTAAAATATATTAATTATAACTAAAAATAATAAAATTAATAATAAAAGAATATTTTATTTTATTTTAAATTTAATTATTCTAGTTTATGGCATTATTTGTTACTTACGATAACAAGTGTAAGACATTTTTTTTAGGCGATAAAATATTATTATATTATATCAAATGTCAACACTAGCAAGTAGTGGTTGTAGCTCATTGGACAAATTGCCATTTTTTAAAGTAGGAGGTCAAAGGTTCGAACCCCCAACTTGAAAATATCATTTTTCTTTTTAACTCTGCCACCTAAGGGATATCATGATATTTTTTATTGTGACGAATTTAGATGTATTGTAATGTATCGTCACAATACACAAGTATATAATGACAAATTACTCGTAAGCGTCGTTTTAAATAAAAAATGACAAAGAAGTTTTTTGTCGCAGATAATTTTGTCATTATATTATTAATGTGACGAATTCCGACGAATTATAATTTATCGTCACAAAACAAAATTATATAATGACAAGTTTCCGTAAGCGTGATATTAAATAGAAAAAAAAAAACCACTTTATATTAATGTGACGAATGTAGATGAATTTTAATTTATCGTCACAATACAAAATTATATAATAACAAGTTCTTCGTATCATTTTAAATAATAAAAAAAACAACGATTTTTTTTGCCGCACTGAATTTCGTCATAATATGTATTAATATGGCAAAATTATATGTATTATAACATATTGTCCCAATAAATAATTGCATAATGACGATTTAGTCGTAAGCGTCATTTCGAATTCCAACAACAGTGACGACATCTTTTTTTGTCACAAGGAATTTTGTCACATTTATAAAAATGTGACGAAATTAGATGTACATGTGACAAATTGAGATGTATTGTCATGAAAAGTACGATTATGTGACGAAAAATAAAATCTAAGATGACGAATGTAGTAGTCGTCGCCGTATGCATTGATATAATGACGATTTTTTAAATTCATCACCATAAGGCAATATATGGTGACGATTTTTTTTTTCGTCACAGGAATTTCGTCACTTTTTGGCAGATTTCTTGTAGTGAGTAATCTGAGGGAGTAACAGAGTGGCTCTATAAATAGGTTAGCTCTCATGTCAGTGGCCTATTTGTATAGCTTATTCTGTATTTTGTATGTTTTTTTATGGCTTTGATAGTGAGACTTGCGGATGATAGTTTGGTATAGACTTGATGTATTTCTATTGGCTAGTTGTAATCTTGGTGTCATTATTGGTTATTGTGTTTATTTCGGCTAGGCAGCTAGTGTAGCTTGTCCTCTCGGGTACCCATGAGTCAGGATTTTCCCAGTGTATATTTTTTTGTTACTAATGAGATCAGATCGTTTGAAAAAAAAATGTTATACAAGTTGCATGTTAATGTATATCAGACTGCACATTAGTGACTGAGAACGACCAAACTAATATTTTTTTGGTTCGATTTTTTTATATTTCAATTTATTTATCTATTTTTATACTTTTAAACATTTGAGTATTTCAATTATATATTGACATTCTTATTTAAAATGACTGAAACAACCAAACCAACCAAAATAAGCCAAAATTTATAGTTTAATAAAATTACGATGTGATTTTTAATGTGCATTTTAACCCATCATATTGTGCATTTTTTTGGTATTAAATGTGCATTTATTATAATTTTAATAAATTATAGGACTGCCACACAAATTAAAATACAAAAAAAGAAACATAAAAAAATTTAAATTCGCATCAAAGATCTCTATGAATTGTTAAATTCTAAAAAAAAAAATGATCCCTGCAAAAAAAAAAAAAAGAAGAAGAAGTCAGCCATCTACAACCAAACAAACGCCATCTGCCCGCCATCCTCCGACCGACGAGCGTCTGTCTGCGGTCGGACCACCACCCATCGTTGCCCTCAGAGATGTCGCCGCCACCACCTCAACCGTTCGTGCGATCTCGAACTCTCCTCTTTGGTGCTCCGCGATGACGAGCAGATCGGCGCGACGTCGTATAACAATCGTCGTCGGCAGCAGCTGGTATGGACGGCGGAGGACGACCTGGTCTCTCCACTGGATCCTCCTTCGCGCGTTCATTCGGCTGCCGGAAAGAGAAGCTCCACAGTGGTCCATTAATAATTAGATGAATGCGTCGACGTTATCTTCTGGCGGCGAACGAAGACGACTGGTAGAAGTTGGAAAAAGTAGCAGCGGAATGAGTGGACGGCCTGCCGACGTGCACCGAGCAGTGTGTCTAAGTGTGTGATGTCGGCTACTGATCGTTGGGACGGGGAGTCGCTGGAAGATGACGGTGACAGTGGGCAGAGAAGATGGTCGCCGACGATCTGCTTCATTTTATTTAACTGAGCTAGGGCAGGGGCGAGATGTGGATGCGATTGGGCTGGTGGAAGCAGGTCGTCTGACGCTGGTGACATCAAGGTAACACCGTCCGACGCGGATGGGAGATGCGTCGATGGCGGCTGTGGAAACTAGCGGTGTATAGTCGTGTCCTAGTTTGTGTGTTCACTGTGTGTATTGTGAATTTTAAGTGTGTGTTTGTGCGTGAGAGATGGGAAAGGTTGGTGCAGGTGGGATTGATTGGGGTTGGTGAGAGATATCAACGTGAGTATAATTGGGTGGGGCCCATTATGAGTGAGGGATGAGTTGTAATTTTGTGTAATGCCCTTACCCTTACTATGTGGTCAAATATGTACATTTGACTGTTTATTGTGTTTTTGTGCGTGTTTTTATGTGTTTTTGTGTGCTTTCGAGTCGGTTCTAGGTTTATTTTAGTGTCGACCAGTCCATTTTGTCGTTTATCGTGTGTTTTTATGTTTTTCTTGTTTATTTTATATTTTGGCGTACTTTTCCGTGCTTTTGGTATTATTTCAGGTTTATTCCGAGGGTAGAGAGAGAGAGAGATAGTCGAGCAATATTCCGAGAGGGTCGAGCCACATTCCGAGAGACGAGCATTTCCTGAAGAATTCGAGTTTCCGAGACACTTGGAGCCATTGCGTACGAGATATTCTCATTTCCGAGAGTCCGAGCCTTAGTCGGTCCCCCACAGAGCCCCGTCTACCTTGCCCAGCACACGCCGCATTCCCACCGACAGAGCCGCGAGGTCGAGAGCTGCCTTCTTGCCATTGCCGCCATCTCGCGAGCCCGCCAAGACTCCCGCGACGTCGAGAGTCCAAATCCAAGCCACCAGCAGAACTCGCGAGCTCGCCGGAGGGGCCGCGACGTCGAGAGCTCGCCCTACCATTGTCATCACGCACTCGCGAGCTCGCTACCGGAGCCGCGAGGTTGAGAGCTATTCCATGTCGTCGCCATCACATGTCGCGAGCTCGCCAGAAGCCTCGCGTGGTTGAGAGTGTCACACCCGTGCATCCTTCTCCTTGCGTGCTCGCGAAAGTTGTAGCGAGGTCGAGAGTGTCGTATTAATTCTGCGTTTTCTAGTGCGTGTTTTGAGTAGAGTGTAAATACTTTTGAGCCTTTGCATTTTGGAGGATCTAGCTCATTATGAAATGTTTCCTTTTTTGGTTCTTAGATTTAGCTTTTATTTCTCTCTAGAGTAAGGTGGATGTTATTTACTCTTTCCGGCGACTTTTTCTTGTGACTTTTCGTTTATGCCAAGTTTTAATCTTTTTTCTTCCGATTTCGATCTAGCATGCGTCAGGGATGTGAGTACTTACTTTTAAGCCTTGTGATCTTGATTTTTGTACTTACTTGTTATCTCGTGCGTAGAAGTAATTAGAGCTTGCGTGATTATCAGATTTTTAGTAGCTATTTTAGTTGTTTTCGTTTCATTTACTTTTGTGAGCTCGTTTATGATTCTTGGGGTTAATTGATTGATTGATTGCTACTTGAAAAATCGTGACTTTACATTTATCTCGGTTATTTCGTAGTAGGATTTCGGTTTTGGCTCTTAAGCATGCTAAATGGAGTTCGTTTCTCTTACTTCCGCTTTTGTTTCTTTTGACTTTGTTCACCGGTTTAGTTGCTAGGATTCCATAGTTCGTTCACTTGCTTGTTTGCTCGTTTACTTGCTTTCTCTAGTCGTAATTAGTGTTAATCGTCCTCAACCCAAATTGATTAGTATGTTTAGGACTTTATTTTCTCTTTTTGTGATTTGAGCGATCGAATAGTAAGTAAAGCTCCGAATAGCCTTCCCTCGAGATCGACCCGAGTCGGGTAACTCGGTTATCCTTTACTCACCGCAAAATTTTGTTAAACAAAATGGCGCCGTTGTCGGGGAAGGCAAGTAGGACGTCTAATTTGCTATTTGATTGTTCCTTTTTCTCGTGTTTCTCTTGTTTTGTGTGATTTTCGCTTAATTTCTGTATTTCTCTCTATTTCTCTTGATTTTCTAGTTAATTTTTGTTTTAGTTTGTGTTTTCAATTTCGATTTTTCCCTTGCTTTCCATTGGTGCATTCACAGGTATAGTTTGTGGTTTTGTTTATGCGAGGTGAACGAGGGCGTAAACCCTGAGAGGAGCCAACACCATTCGACCTCTTCGTTGAACTTAACATCGACGAACCACAACCCGAGCCCGAAACCGAATCAATGGCGGGACAAGGAGAGCAATTGCCACCACCACCTCCCCCGAACATGGGATATTTTGCATGACCTATCATTGGAGACAACAGTTAATGTCTCGTGCTTTGGGAGGCGGCCTGAAACTACGACCTTAAGATCATTCATCTAAACCAACTTCCGTCGTTCTATGGCCTCGCCCAAGAGGATGCCCTCAATTTTATCCGAGACTTTTATGCAACCGTCAACACATTCCCACTCCAAGGCCAAACCGAGAACCAACTTCGAATGAGATGCTTTCCTTACACATTGAAGGATCGAGCCAAGACTTGGTTCATGACCTTGCTCCCGAATTCACTCACAAATTGGGAAGTCGTGTATGAAAAGTTCATGGGAAAGTATTACTCACACCAAAAGACTATCGATCTCCGAACCCAAATTGCAAGCTTTAGCCAAAATGTCGGGGAGACCTTTCACGAGGCATGTGAGCGATTTAAGGGATACCAACTTCAATGCCCCCATCATCACTTTTTCCTCGGGGTGCTAAACCAATTCTTTTACGATGGTCTCCACCAAACCCTCCAATATATGGTAGACCATGTGGCCGGAGGAGATATTGGGAGTCACACGGCCGAGGAGATCTACGAGCTTTACGAGATGTTGAGTGAGAACTCCCAACGGAAGAGCGTACGTAAGAGGACCCCCGTAAATGAAGCTACACCATCAACCGGGTCTTCAAACGATGCCGTGCTTGCCAAGCTAGCCTCGTTGGAGGAGGAACTTAAACAATTAAGGTTGAGAGATGTGAAGTCCACTCAAGTTGTTATGGCCGAGGTGTGTGGTTGTTGCGGTGAGACGGGGCATGGAGGCCATGAGTGTCCACGCTATATGGAGTCGGCTTATCATCCTAATCTTGAAGAAGTTCCCTACGATATCAATGCCATCCAAGGGTACGGCCCCTGGGTCCAAAATGACCTTTATTCGAACACCTACAACACCGGGTGGCGAAACCACCCTAATTTCTCATGGCGGGACCCGAAAGCGGGGTATGAACCCCAACCGGCACCACAACAAGCCTATCCCCAACCTCAACAATATGCACCACTCAACAACCGACCACGATTTCAACCGAGGCCCGAATTCCAAGGGTATCAACCGAGGCCCGAGTTTTAAGGGTACCAACAAGGGCGTGGAGGATTTGTTCCGAGAAAAACCAATTCCACCTCCACCGGAGCCCGAGAAAGAAGCTAAGGCACCTCCCTCGGACCCTCGAATCGACAATATGGAGAAGTACCTTCAAAGCCTCGCTTCAACCGTGTCCACCCTTCATGAAACGGTTAAGGGCGTACCTTCAATCCAAGCATCTGTCAAGTGCTTTGAGACACAAATGGGGCAACTCGGGACGTCTATCGGTGAAATGCAAAGAAACAACAAAAAGGATCGACTCCCGAGCCAACCCGAGCAAGCCCAAGCCGTGACGGTCTTACGAAGTGCTAAAGTGGTGGACAATCGAGTTGAGATGCCTAGTGATGTGATGGTTGAGGATGTTGATGATAAGGATGATGAGGAGGAGTTGAATGTTATGACGGACTCCGAGAAGAACAAGAAGGTGATGACCGAGGAGGAACCAAAGGAGAAATCAAAACTCGATAGCCTTGATTCCTTGCACAAGTCGGCTACCCCATACCGCCCACCGGTTCCTTACCCGAGTAGACTCCACGACACCAAGAGGGACCGCCAATTCAAATATCTATTCGACATGCTTTCCAAGGTAAATGTGAACCTTCCTCTACTCGATGTGATAAAGAATGTTCCGGCCTATGTTAAATTCTTTAAGGATTTGGCCTCGAAGAAAAGGAGGTTTGAGGATAATGAAAAGGTGATGATCTCCGAAGTTGCTTCGACCACGATTCCTAGGAAAGAATGTGACCCCGGGGGTTTTGTGATCAAGATAACCCTCAGAAACGGGAAGGAGACAAATGGAATGCTCGATTTGGGGGCCGGGATCAACCTTATGCCACACTCGATTTTCAAGCAATTGGAGTTGGGAGATCTCAAGCCTACGAGGATGTGTTTGCAATTGGCGGATCGTACACTACACTACCCGAAGGGAGTTATTGAGGATATTTTAATTCGGGTAGGAAACTTGATTGTCCCGGCGGATTTCGTGGTACTTGACGTGGGAGAGGTCCCAAATACCGGGAATGAGCACACCATCTTGCTTGGCCGCCCATTTATGGCCACTACCAACACTCTCATCAATGTAAAAGACGGGCGAGTCACCTTATCGGCTCTCGGTGAAACGGTCACTTTTACAATGAGCGAGGCAAAGACAACACCGTCGTTCACCGAGAGTTGCTCATATGTTGATGTGATTGAGGCGGAGGTCCACACTTTTCCATGCCGATGTCTCTTGTGAGTGTGGAGTTCCCGAAGGAGAGGAGCCGGAGAAGCTTGATCCTGAAGAAGAAGGTGTGGTGGATCTTATTGAGATATCCAAAGAACTCGAACCCCGAGAAATTTCGACCGAGCTTAAACAATTACCATCACACCTCAAGTATGTCTTTCTTGAAGAAAATGAGAAGAAGCCCACCATCATATACTCGGGACTCTCGAATGAAGAAGAGAAATTAATTGTGGATGTCCTCATGGCGAACAAAGATGCTCTCGGGTGGAATTTGAGTGATATTAAGGGGATAAGCCCGGCCACATATATGCATCGGATTATTATTGAGGACGAGTCAAAGCCTATCCGGGAGGGCCAAAGGCGATTGAATCCCACGTTGATGAAGATGGTAAAAGGGGAGATTCTCAAATTGCTACAAGAGGGGATCATCTATGCTGTGGCGGTTAGTGAGTGGGTAAGCCCCGTACACGTGGTCCTGAAGAAGAGTGGAATCACGGTTGTAGAGAATAACAAGGGATAGCTCGTCCCAATGAGAGCCACGACGGGGTGGCGTATGTGTATTGATTTTCGAAAGCTCAATGCCGCCACAAGGAAGGACCACTTCCCTTTGCCGTTCATTGACCAACTTCTCGACAAGCTAGCCGGCCACCCCTACTATTGTTTCCTTGATCGATTATCGTGGTACTACCAAATCCCGATTGCCCTGGAGGATCAACCAAAGACCACCTTCACATGCCCGTTTGGCACTTTTGCCTTCCGGAGGATGCCCTTTGGGCTTTGCAATGCTCCCGCCACGTTTCAAAGGTGCATGTTTTCTATATTTCGGATATGATAGGTGAATTTATTGAGATATTTATGGATGATTTTTTCCGTGTTTGGTGATTCATTTCTTGATTGCCTTGATAAATTGGGGAAAGTTTTGAATAGATGCATTGAGAATAATTTGACACTTAGTTGGAAAAAATCGCATTTCATGGTACCTAGTGGTCATGTGCTTGGTCGTGTCATGTCGTCTAAAGGAATTGAGGTCGATAAAGCCAAAAATTGATGTGATTGAGCAACTTCCACCCCCTTTTAATGTTAAAGGTGTTCGTAGATTTCTTGGGCATGTCGGTTTCTACCGGAGGTTTATCAAAGATTTTTCGAAAATAGCCCGACCATTGTGTGCCTTGCTTGCTCTTGATGTGCCGTTTGAGTTCAATGATGAGTGCATGAATGCTTTCAATGAATTGGTCCCTACCTTTTGAAATTATGTATGATGCTTCGAACTATGCGGGCCGTTTTGGGACAAAAGGTCGAAAAACGACATCACGTGATCGCCTATGCTAGCATGACTCTCAATGAAGCTCAAGTTAATTACACTACTACCGAAAAAGAGTTTTTAGCTATTGTCTTTGCATTGGAAAAGTTTCGTGCGTATGTTGTTGGTTATAATATTATTGTGTATAGTGATCATGCGGCATTGAGACATTTGTTAGCTAAAGCTCAATCGAAACCTTGATTAATTCATTGGTATTACTTTTGCAAGAATTTGATGTTGAGATTATGGATAGAAAAAGGGTGTGAGAACATTGTTACCGATCATTTATCTCGCCTTACATTGCTTTCGAGTTCTTGTGATTTTCCCAATCTTGATGATTCATTTCCTTACGAGCATGCTTTTCGTGTTGATCGTGTGCCTTGGTATGCCGATATTGCTAATTACTTGGCTAGTGGTATTTTGAATGATGACTTATCCTTCCAAGAATGGAAGAGATTCATTTCTAAGTGTAGGTACTTTCTATGGGAGGATCCGTACTTTTTCCATCTCGGAAAGGATGAGGTCATTAGACGGTGTGTACCCGAGAAGGAACAACACGATATCTTGACCGCTTGCCACTCGTCCAATTGTGCTTGGGGTTGATTGATTGATTGATTGCTACTTGAAAAATCGTGACTTTACATTTAGCTCGGTTATTTAGTAGTAGGATTTCGGTTTTGGATCTTAAGCATGCTAAATGGAGTTCGTTTCTCTTACTTTTGCTTTTGTTTCTTTTGACTTTGTTCACCGGTTTAGTTGGTAGGATTCCATATTTCGTTCACTTGCTTGTTTGCTCGTTTACTTGCTTTCTCTAGTCGTAATTAGTGTTAATCGTCCTCAACCCAAATTGATTAGTATGTTTAGGACTTTATTTTTTCTTTTTGTGATTTGAGCAATCGAATAGTAAGTAAAGCTCCGAATAGCCTTCCCTCGAGATCGACCCGAGTCGGGTAACTCGGTTATCCTTTACCCACCGTAAAATTTTACTAAACATTGACCACCATGTGTATATTTATTTACCATATTGTCATTAATGATTGACCATTATTCATTAAAGTTTGACTTGATCATATCCATTGATATAATATATTCAATAGTCCAGATTCATTCTCATTCATTTGGACCATTGAATATATTATATCAATGGATATGATCAAGTCAAACTTTAATGAATAATGGTCAATCATTAATGACAATATGGTAAATATATATATATATATATATATATATATATATATATATATATATGAAAAATTATTACATGAAATAATCTAAATTGTACATATATTTTATTTTATTATTAATATTGTTAATGCGATAATTATCTTAAAAGATTAATTTATACTATATATAATTCATATTGTAAATTTCAAATTTATACTTTTTTTTCTTTGTTGATACTTTTATGATTATTATCATTTCGATACTCAATGTATATATAAATTTAAACTGCTTATTATGTTTATATAATAATCACTAACATATGTTAAATTCCTCATTTATATTTTTCAATTGAAATCTAAAATCTCAGCTAAGAGTGAATAATGTAACAATAAATTATAAATATGATAATAATTATTATATAAGTTTATTATTTTAATTGTTATTTTAATATGCAAACTTTATAGTATATAATATATATGTATGTATATATATATATTTGTTATTTGTGCACGTGCATGAGATGAAATACTAATTATAAGACTAAGATTGAAGTTTTAGATAACGTGGCGCATTGGAGATAAATAAAAAAAGGTAGGTTTATGAAAGTTTGATTATTGAAGTTTCTCTAATAGTTGCCCCTCTATCCGTACGCGTATGTCCTCCTGCAACATGGATAGCATCTTGGCGCATGCGCAAAAAGTTTTCTGGTATCATTGTTACTTTTCACACAATCCTCCTTATATATTAATTCAAAATGTGTTGAGTCTAAATAGACTTGCATGTTTCGAGATTTTATGTGTCAAAATTATATGTGCTTTGTTATTGGTTTTGGGTAGATTTTAATTTATTTTTCATTAAAAACTAGTTAGGTCCGGGCTATCCATATATAAATATGTTGATTATTTATGGTAATGTTACATGTATTAATTGTATTTTAATATCATTTCATATTATAACAATTAAATAGTAAATGTATTTCAAAAGTTAAAAACTTCTGTCTTTTTTTATCAGTTTCACATATATAATATATCAAATTAATCATATTTTGATGAGTTTCGATTTAACACTCATATTGTATGTATAAAAAAAGATTATGTTTATCTTTATAACAATAATAAAATTATTTTTTAATATTAGCTAGAAAAATAAAATTATTTATCATTTAATATATTTATATTTCAAGTAGTTATATTAATATGGAAATTAGTACTGACTCGACTCAATCGAATAAGGACCCATAAAATCAGGGTGGAAGGGACCATGAGATTGAGCCGGTGATATTTACGACCATACAAATCTCGTTTCGTATGCTCGTAAATAGGGGAGTAGTTGATAGGGATATTAGTACCGACTCGACTCCACTGGATAAGGACCCATAAAATTGGGGTCGAAGGGACCATGGGATTCAGTCGAGGTCTAAGAGCGCCGGAGAATCGACCAGCTCATAGGGTCGCGCATTGGCCGATCGGCTTAGAAGGTCGAACGTGTTGACTTAGGGGTCGAATTAGACCCTTGGTCCGGAGGGTCGAACACATAGACCCTTGTCTCGGAGGGTCGAATACATTGACCCATGGCCAGGAGGGTCGAACACATAGACCCATGGTATGGAGGGTAAAACACATAGACCCTTGACCCGGAGGGTTGAACACATAGACCCTTGGCCCTGTGGGTCGAACACATAGACCCTTGGCCCGGAGGGTAAAACACATAGATCCTTGGCCCTGAGGATTAAATACATGGTCCCTTGGCCCGGAGGGTCAAATACATAGACCCATGGCCCGGAGGGTCGAAAATATAGACCCATGGCCCAGAAGGTAGAACACATAGACCCACATTGAACCTTGGCCCGTATGGTAGAATACATTGACCCATGGCCCGGATGGTAGAATACATAGACCCTTATCTCGGATGGTCGAATACATAGATCCATGACCCATAGGGTCGAACACATGGACCCACGGCCCGGAGGGTCGAACACATAGACCCTTGTCCCGAAGGGTCGAACACATAGACTCGTGGCCCGAAGGGTAGACTACATAGATCCATGGCCAGTAGGGTAGAACACATAGACCCTTATCCTTGAGGGCTCGAATTCATAGGCCCTTGGTAGATATTAAGGACCATTAAGGGTCGGGTCGAGTGTCGATATGCACGGCCGGGCATTGGGCTCGATCAATGGACGCTCGAGGGCGTTTGACTTTGAAATGAAGACCGTACGATTTAGCACTATATAAAAGGTGAATCAAGCGATATGAAGGCAATATTCATTTATTGTTATCATTGTTACATTCATTGCACATTATTCCTCTATTCTGAGATATTGTCTTGGGCGTCAGAGGGTCTTGCGCCGTAGAAATTCTAGCGCTTTTGCAGGTACAGATGAGCTTACGGACTTGGACCAAACTGATAGATCCACATTCAAATCGGAGACAACCTTTCGGAAGACCCAAGTCATTTATCTCAGACCATATCATATATGATATAAAAAATTACTATAATATAACACAAGTAAGTCACACAAATAACAAGTGTCATTCTAAAATATATAATAATATATTTTTGTTAAAAGGTAAATAAAATTTAAAGTAATTTTTATCATTAATTTTAAAATTTAAGAATAATTTTATAACAAGCACCCGTATAACACACAAGTGTTATACTAGTGTATATTAATGTTAGACTGGAGTGTGATTGGGTCCAACAACAGGGAAGAGAAAAAAGTAAGTATAAGGATATGTTTGGTTCAACGGAGGGAAAGGGAGGGGAGGAATTTTAATGGAAGGGAAGGAATGTGAGGGGAGGAGATGTAAAATAATTTTATCTTGTTTGGAGGGATTCTATAGGAGGGGGTTGAGGGAAAATGGTAAACCTTGTTTGGTTAGAAAATAAAAGGGAAGGAAAAATATTTTTGAATTGACTATTTTACCCTTAATGATATAAAAGATAGAACAATAAAATAACACTAATATTAAGGACATTAGAGGAAATTATTTTCTTCACATTTTCCTTCCCCTCCAAATCCTCTCAATTTTGGAGGGGAGTTATTTTTACTATTTGGAGGGATTTTAGTTCATAATTTTCACTCCCCTCTCCTCCCCTTATAAAAATTGAACCAAACAAGTGAAATATAAAATTTACTCTCCCCTCTCATCCAAAATCCCCAACCAAACACTACCTAAGTGTATGTATATCTCCAAAATGCACAAACAAACACACTATATACAAAATCGCAATAATTGTAATAAAACCCATCAAAAGATTATTGTATTCGAATCATTCACTGCACTCCAATCCAATATAGTAATAATATTTTGAATTTCAATCCAATAAGTTCAACTACTGATCAGACAAGTGAAACATTAAACCGCTAATTCCACGATCGTTTCAATTTTCAAATACCCACAATGTATATAAATGGTAGACTAAAATTATGATTAGTCCAACAAGTAAGAGAAAAATGTATGCATCACAAAGTATAGAAAACCAAAATATTTTGCAATAAAACCCATCAAAAGATTATCATATTCAAATCAATCACACTCCAATCCAATATGATATATATATATATATATATATA
>CACSLK010000984.1:10708039-10743134 GCA_902706635.1 Striga hermonthica
AAAAAAAAAAAAATCCATACAAAAGAATACTTTAAAACCAAATCAGCGTCACGGGCCGGTCACCTTAGTAACGAAACCATTCACGAGCGCCAACGCATTGCTCGTCGCCTCCCTAGCCCACAACGCCCGGTCACGCACGGCCACCTTCACGGGACAGTCGTCCACATCATCAAACCCGTCGGTGCACGTGTCCTCGTTGGTGAGGGCAGCGCTCATCCACGTCTGCACGTTGTTGACCTCGAACCTCAGCCGCTCGCCGTTCCCCGTCAGGCCGCGCATCTGCCCTAGAGATTCTCGTATCTGGTCGACCGCGTCCTTGAACACCGACAGGCAGTCCCGGAGGGCGGCGGCGGCCCGGGGGTTTGGCCCGTAGTCGGCCCGTCCGGTGAGGTTGCGCAGATACGCCGACGTTCGGGATGCGCTCGATAGGCTGACGCGGACGGCAACAGCGGCGAGGCGGGCCGGGTCCCGGCGGACGGCGACGGCGTAGCGAGAGAGGGAGTGGTAGCAGAGGTCGGGGTAGAGCGTGTTGCCGCAGCTGGTGCGGATAAATTCGGTGGCGGCAGGGATGGTGGTGGCGGAACACGCCGGGATGAGGAGGATGGTTAGTATGAGTGAATGCAACATTTTCATGGCCTAACTAAAGCTGAAAAGTGTGTTTTAGTGCGTTTAGAAGTGTGTGTATGCTTTTGTGCGAGAGATGTGTTTGTGTTTATGAGAGATAGATGGGAAGAAAATGCGGCTGAATTAACGGGATGAATCCCCCTATATATTAATTAATATTAATTAATTAATACTATATATTAATATTAATACAGATCGCGTTGAGCCTATTGGCTGCTTCGGAATCCTATTTGGCAAAATTACATGCTTCGTTATTAGACTTGGATAAATTTTAATTTAATTCCAAACCAAAAAATAATTAGGTTCGGATTACCATAAATATATTGATTATTTATGGTCATGTTACATGTATTAATTGTATTTTAATATCATTCCTTATTATAACTATTAAATTGTATATATATTTTGAAAATTAATAATTTTTGTATTTTTTATCAGTTTTACATATATAATATATCAAATTAATCTTCTTTTGATGAGCTTCGATTTAACATCCATATTGTATGTATAAAAAAATTATATTTATCTTTATAACAATAATAAAATTATTGTTAATATTAATTAGAAAAATAAAATTATTTATCAACTAATATATTATATTTCAAGTAGTTATATGATATCTATATCTATATAAATATAAAAAGGTTTGACATTTACCTGAAAATGTAATTATTTTCCCGCCTAAATAATTTGTTTTTACTTTTATTAGTAACTTTTTAAAATATTTTTGAAAAGTGGCGCCAATTATTTAAAATTCAGATTAAAAATATCTTTGTAATTAAAGTATAGAATCATGTTGGTAAAATAAATTTTTTAACAATATCGTGTATATATGGTTGGTTGTCTAGATATAGGAAATAATGATAACATTATGGTTTTTAGGATGATTTTTGGTAAAACCATAAAAGATTTTGGATAAGTGCTTATGAGATTTGTTTAAGATCATATATTCAAATATAATATTTTATATTTAAAAGGAAATAAATTTCGTATGTATATAAGGGATACAATGAAATGAGGTCATTTGTAGATCTCATCATCTAAACAAAAAATATATTATTGTATTAAATAAAATGATAATGTAAGAACATATATTATGATACCTATTATTATTATTCCATTTGTTTAAGTTGTAACTAATTTATATTAACTAATTTTGATTTGGAATGGTAAATTGTTACTATAATTCTAAAATCCTATCTTAGAATGAATATATGGTTGGATTTAAAAGATAAGACATCTATTATAAATAAAGATTATTTTTACTATTGTTGAAAATCAAAAATATTATGTTGAAAAATTAAATCCCACGTCAACGTAGTAAAATTTTCATTCAAATATTCGTTCTAATAGGATAGAATAATGAGTTTTTTTTTTTTCAGTTGCAGTAAATTTAGAATGGAAAAATAATTTCTACAAAAGCGTAATTTCTGGTAACAAAATATATTAATCAAACTAATGATGTACTTTTTTTCTAGACAAAAAAAAAAATAATAAAAAAATACCACGTGTTGTATTTTAATTAGTCAGAGTTGGTGGAAGGAAATAAAATCTACACGTGGAACATAAATTGTCACTAAAACGTATTATAAGAATGAAATAAAAAATCTATACTTATTTTCATATGATATTCAAAAATTTGAATTAAAATTAATTTAAAATTTCAGAATTAGTAAAAATTAAATTTTTAGTCGGGATTCTCCTAATTATTTAATGTAAATCCTTAGAACTTTTTCTATTAGTATATATAGATTTAAATGTAGTTTAATTTCAAATTTTCATCCATTTAATTTGATATTTGGGTGAAAATTTTACAACTATCTCTTAATTTATCAATTAGGTCATGTTATTAAAAAAAATGTAAGATTTTAAAACTTGAAAATAATTGTAAACAACTCATAACTTAGTTCATAAATTCACTTTATTAGATAATATGTTAAAGTCAACGTAGTTTTAAGTAATAGATTTTGTAATTTTTATACACTAGGCTTTACCTTAATTATGCTGAATTGAAACATGGTAATAATATTTGTTTTAAAATGGTTAAATATGTTTGTTTGTCCAAATTCCACGTTTAATTAATTAGGGACATATTATTTGCAGATTTGATTCAACCAATCCTTCAAATGAGATCATGGTTAATCTTCAAAAATAAATATCTATAAGTTGCTCTATATATATGGAAGAAATTTTGGAGATCATGTATTCGTTAATTACCTTTTGATTAATGGTATTAAAAAAAGTCTTTTATATGGAAGGAAATTTCGATAGTGTATATTGGAAAAATAACTATGTTATTTATGTTATGATTTAGAGTATTAAGAAGAATCTTTAATTAGCCCAAAAGGTATTGATACATTGGTTTATGGTATCTAATATGATAAACAAATGAGTTCACGATTAATATAAAAAAAAAAAAAAAAAAACAATAAAGAAAGTATAATATTTGTAGTCCAAATTTAATTTTCAAATTAGTAATTATTCATGACTTACGGGCATAGACAGAGCCAAAGAAGGCCCAGGGGCCCCCCTCATTTTTTTTTTTTTAAAATGTATATATATAATCAATAATATATATAAAATCTATAAAATATGTATAGAAAAATGCAAAAATTATATACAATATATTAGTAACTAAAATTTATTTCTTTGCTATTTTAGTTTAAAATAATATTTTTATATTAAAAAATGTACTGACAATAGTTATATTTTGCATTTCTAGATATACTTTTGAAAATATTTATAATGATCTACACTTTCGGTCTCTTAATTGTAAATTAATTTATTGATTTATAAAACTAAGTATTTAGTTCGATTGTTACATTTATGAATATTGATTTTTTACCTTTTTTGTGTAATCACATATTTTTAACTTTATTAATATAAATCAATTTAGTTATTTATAAAACTGAGTATTTAGTTCGATTGTTACATTCATGAATATTTAATTTTCCCTTTTTTTGTATAATCAAATATTTTTAACTTTATTAATTTTTTTTAAAAAAAATTATAAGCTCTCAACAAAAATGTTATGCAAAAGTACAATTTAAATTAATTTTTCCAACCAAAAAAACTTATTTTTCCATAAATTATAGATGTTGCACTTAAATTATAAATACATGAAAGATTCTTTTTTTTTTTTAAGTTTGAGGGTGATACGTATTCTAAGTATTTAAAAACACAATGGTAAACATATATATATATATATATATATATATATATATATATATTTATAGTAAATACATTTGTATATGAAATGAGTGTTTCGACTTAAACTACATTACTTAACATTTAAAATTGGACCCCCTGAGTTAAATTTCTAAATCCGTCACTGCTTACGGGTCAATATTAACTTGAAGGTAATTGAAATAGTCAATTATTTATATTTTAATATTTCTCAACTACATAATTTTTTTATTTAGATAGCTTATACAAAAATAATAACATTTTAATTCAAGAAACAATATAAACTTTTATAATTATACTTATTATTCATATAAATTTTTATATATAGGATAAAATTTTACAAAAATAATTATGTTATGGAATTACATTGTAGTCAAGTTGAATTTCTGAATAAAAATGTTTAAAATGACACTTATTTCGAAATGAATACAAAGCTATTTATTACCAGTCATGTGCACAATCGTGGGTTGTGTACTAATTTTTGATCTAGACATGTTTTATGTAATTTTTCACAATTTAAACTTCATATAAGGTTTTTGATAAATTAATATATGTAATTTTTACTTATAAATATTATTTAATGAATATTTCTAATTTATAAATATTAATGAATATCTCTTGCCCGTGCATCGCACGGGATTCGTACTAGTAAGTTATAAAAACTATTATAATATAACGCATGTAAGTCATAAGTAACTCATATCATTCTAAAATATATAGTAATATATTTTTTTTTTTAAAAAAAAAAAAGTAAACTAAATTTAATATAGTTTTCTCATTAATTTTAAAATTTAAGAATAATTTTTCAACAAACACACCCGTATAATACACGGGTGTTTACTAGTATTTATATATGAGGAGGTTTTGTTTAACCGCAAAGTGTTGACTCGGGTAAAGTGATGATCTGACTATTTTGCCCTTGAGACGAGACCGGGAAAGATGATTTTGTTTCCGTAGTGGGGGCGCAAGAAAAGCCTAAAAATTTCCATCATTATCATTAATCTTTTTCCTTTGAAATCTCATCAATTAACAACACACTTTCGAACATCTCCAATGCTTTAATAGTTGTAAAATAATTTTTGACAAATATCAATATATTAAATGAATTGTGATACATATAGGAAAAATGTTAAGCTTATAACTATGAGATTAAAAAATTATCTTTAATGCACAATGTAGTCTAACTACAATTCTATTTACTTACCAAATATAAAATTTTATAATTATTAATAAAATAATTAAATTGTTTGGAATTGGTAATAATTATTCTCTCTCTTCTTTTCATTGGCTAGCTAGAATGTGGAGGACAATGTGGATGAACTACATTCTTCTCTATCTTGTAGATATTAATTATGTACACATCATCACAACATTTCTGATCACACTGTGCATTGGATCATGAAAAGTTGTCATGTTGCTAAATGTGTTGATGTGAAATGTAATTTCCACAACAATATTTGAGCATTAGAGATGCTCTTAATCAATATTGTCGGAACCCAATATGTCTATTACTGTAATCAACTTTTGATTATCTGGAATATTCATTAAATTTTTGGTATGTTTTTGCGGTTTTAATTTGAATGAAAAAGAAGGATAAAGGCATAAATGAGGGAGATGGAAATAAGGAGAGGAGAAAGACGTGGAGAGGGGAAAGAGGGGAAATGTAACTCGACAATATTTTTCATGTTACAATGTTCGGTATTGATGAATATATAGCCATACTTGATACCTTTGGGGGATAACAGACCACTCCGTTTTATAAATGAGTTAAGTCTCTGGGTACTAATGTTGTCCTGACACAAACTGACTCGGTATATTCGACACCATCCTGACCCTGTTAGTATGTAGTTGAAAATGGTAAGTCAAGGCCTGATCAATTATCTTGTTCATTTATCCATTAGTTTGTCTAATTAGGCGGTATAATCGTGCGATCGACCGATGCACCTTGAGGTCGAGTTTCTTTTATGCTATCATCCAAGTCGACCCATCGACCATCATACCTTCAGGTCGGGTTTCAATCTAGTCGTTCGGCTCTGATTCGACTTGGCGGCGATCATCATTCTATTTGTGTCACTATCGACATGATGACTCTCCGACTTCTCTAACCTTAGACCTATTATCGACCTGAGGGTTTACTCGATTCTGTTGTTCTGCTTCCTAGGGAAAGTCGACTCCATATGGTATCACATGTCATAAAAGCTTTTAAAAGCGTGTGAGTGTGTTGCTTTTGTGCGAGGGATGTCTTTGTTTACGAGAGAGTCTGTGGGAGAGAATGCCGTTAATTGATATCTTTGTTTACGAGAGAGTCCGTGGGAGAGAATGCGGTTGAATTAACGAAATTATTTATTTTTTATATATGGGGAGGTTTGAGTTCCACCACAAAATGTTGACTCGGGTAAAGTGGTGATGTGATCAGTGATTATTATGCCCTTGGGATAAGACCGCGAAAGATTATTTTGCTTCCGTAGAGGGGGCGCAAGAAAAGCGTAAAAGTTACATTCATCAATCCTTTTCTTTGGAATCTAATCAATCAACACATTTACAACATTAATTAATATTATCGAAACTCAATGTATTTGTTACTGTAATCAACTGGATTATGTGGAATATTTATTAAATTGTTTGTATGTTTTAGTGGCTTTAATTTTATTAGAAGGTGTTGATAACCAGACTTGATCAACAAGTTAAAAGTATTTTAAAACGGTTTTTTGTTTTTTTTTATGCTTGATTAAGATAAAAGAGAATATCTATAGTCGAGAAATTGAACTGAAATGAAGCTCAAAACGATGCAAGAAGATATGTAAATAATAATGGCCCAGGTCGAACAGTACTCTTATTGCTTGAGTTGTGTAAATTTTTCAATCACCGTATAATGCCCCATTCGATTTATATGAATTACCGTATTTTATTTTTACTAGTAAAGTGCACGTGCGATGCACGTGGTAACAAATAATTTTGGCCGATTAAGTTTAGTAAGATAAGCTAATTACTTTATTAAATGATTGTACAAACGAAATAAAATGTCGAACAAATAAACTTCTAATGTATTCTTTTTTAAAATAATAACATAATGATGATGTAACAAAAAAATGGTTTAAATAACATATTGCATATCCAACAAAAGTATATGAAAAATGAGTCTCCAATAAAAAAAACAATAAATAATTAGATAATGACCTAATGTATGATGTAGATGCATCGCATGGGTCGGTATGGTTCGAATATAGATAAATCTCTAGACCATAGAAGAGTATGGAACAAAAAATGAGTTAAAATTGTGTTTTTGAAGACGGAAATGAGGAATTCGATTAAAAAACAAATAGGAAACCTCTCTCTCCCCGAAACCAAAAAACCACAATTCTTGCCCTAGAATTTGCGATTGTCTGCCTTCTCCGGTGGGACGCCGGCCGTTTCGACAGTAGCTGGCCCATGGCTGCGCGACTCTCTCTCGGTGGTGTCGATTTCCGTTCGCTCAAGTCGGCGAGGTGGGCGACGATCCAAGAGGTTTCGCCATCTTTCCCGGCCACCTCTTCGGGCAGGTGGTCCACCAATCTCCGGGGTGGTGCAGAGGTCGCCGATGCTTCTATTGGGATGGGTTGTGGCTCCGACGGCAGGATTGTCGAGGTCAGTCGGAGTATAGGGAATTTGACCCTTTACCTTTTTCCTTTGGGCTCTGGTGCGCAGGTCGAGTGTGTTGCTGGCGCGTCGAGCCGTGGTCCGTGGTGTGGGCAGAGCTCGGGGCGATGGTGGTGAGTTTGGAGAATGGTTCAGTTTCCTCCGGCTGAGAATGGGGTCGGCCGCTCGGGTGCAGGGGCGAGTTTTAGGGTCTAATTCCAGTTAGATGCGAATGTTTCAGTTTCTGGTATTGGAATCTGGGGCGAGTTCCGGTCTGTATGGGTGGTCGGCCATTGATATTACTGTCGTGATTGCTTGCCGTGTTCCCGACCGTGAGAAGGGCTTATCTTTATTTTTTTGTGTTGTTCTTTGTGTTTGTGTTTGTAGTGTTTGTTTGTGTTTGTTTTCTCTTGTTAATGTCTGTGTTTTGTTTTCTTCTCTTTTGGAGGAGCGTATTATTCTCCTGTGGGGAGTTAGCGTCATTCTCCTGTGGGGAGCTTTTATTTCTCTTTGTGTTGTAGTGTGTGTTGTGGCTTCTAGGTTGGCCTCCTTGAGCAGCTCCTATTCCGGTTGTCCACCAGTTGTAATTATGTGTTTTTTCGTTAATGAATCTGCGTTTTGGGGGAAAAAAAAAAGAAAAAGAAGAAGAAGAAGAAGAAGAAAATGAGTTTTAAAGTTATATATTTATTGACATGCTTAATGGATATAATGTAGTCGGCAATAGGACACCCCATGTAAACCATTGCGACACCTTCAAAAAGTGGATAGTGTCATTGAGGTTTGCTTCAACGATATTTAGAACCAAACTATATCTGTAATTACTAAATTTCCTTTTGTTGTGTTTTGTTTATAAAACATAATATATGATTTTTTAGTTTTTCTTTTTACCTTGGAGTTGTTTCCACGATATTGTTGCACTTTTTACACGTGTTGTTGACATCATTCTTGTCAACTGGGGAAGAACATTTCTTGCACGACTCATACCAAAGCGTGTATTTATTCATGACCTTGTCCACGAATCCTCTTAAACAATAGTATTCGCCGGATAAAATGTTTATGGATTTAAATATTTAAACCAATGATTATGTTGGTTCTTTATAATATTTGTTTAAGTGACCTCAATTAGGTCGCACGGTTGTTGTAAATTTGATGCAATGTGAATATTCACATCCTTCATTCTCCGTGCCATTGAAGTTTCAATTATATTTGTTGGACTGACATGGGTTTTCAGCCAGAAATTCTATGGCACCACATGTGGCACCATATTATGGTGCCACAACATGATGTGGCACATTATGATTGGTGTCACAACATGATGTGTGATAGTTGTGGCACTAATCATAATGTGCCACATGTGGTGCCATAAAATTTTTGGGTTTTTAGCCTAATAAAAAGTATGAAAAGTAAGTTATAATATCATGTTTAAATAAAGTGTGATATTTTTTATATCATGTCATGAATTTAGGAATTTAGAGAACACCAATTACAAATATTGTACTTTTCCACGGTGTGTTTATTTCAAGAGCTGAGTTACACTGGTTTGCAATTTCAATTGCCTGATGAAAAACATGTGAACAATATGAGAGCAATTATTTAGTTAATAGATCACTATATATCAACACCATCAATAATGGTTCATCACCGGATCAAAACACAAGCTCTACTAACAATAAAACATCAATAAGATAGTAGTGAATTGAATTAATTTCATACGCCACAAGAGAAAATGATAATGTCTTTATTTAATTAATTAATTTCGTTACTCATATTTCTAGCTATTATTACAATCATGTCAAATAATTTAAAGAATTGTTATATAGTAGATCATATAATTGTAATTAATTTAGCTATTTATGCATGTATTTTATATTTAAAATAATTATATATAGGAATTTGTTATATGCAAAATTGTATGCAATTAATGTAATTAGAAAATTGAAAAATTAAATTATAGTTTATGTAATTATTTTTTTGGTGCTAACCGTTGTACGTCTTATGTGATATCAGATTACTAATGTGATATCAGATTACTACTGACAATAAATGGTCTTTCTTCAACCATATTATGTATCTTGGTTCCTTTATTTGATCCATGTCGTTCCATAAAAATACTTGTATCGATACCTACAAATACAGCCAATTGACATTTTTTTTTAATTATTATTAATTTTTAAATGATAAAAATTGTATGTTTGTAGGAAAATAAAATATGTACTATTGGTCCATAAATATTATCTTTTTTATGGTTGTTTTTGCTCTTGTTGCTTTTGTGACAGTCTTGATTCTTTGACCTTCATTACAATCTCACATGTCTTCCAAAATATAAATAAAATTTTACTAATAGAGTGGGGTGTATAGAAATACAAATTTTGTAAATTGAATAACATATACATACCAATTTTTTCATTTTCAAGACGTTTGACGTCAATGTTTATGAACTTGGCGAAATTATAGAAGATATTGTGTTCTATATCTTCAGCTGCAAGCTTTACGGAGCTTTTGTTAAACTTTTTGAAATATATTTTTTTCTTGATGAATAGTCTTTTTTTGAATAATTGGGATTAATTTTTCCAACTTCTCCATCAGTGATTGAATATGTATTGTTGATTTATGTATTGTTGACTTGGAAGTTTTTGGCCTATTCGTCAATATCAGCATTAAACATTGTTATTCTGATCTGGACTATCTGCATGAATAGACATTAATAGAATAAATTGTAATACATAATTGTTTATCTCAATGTCATGAACTTCCATTTTATATACGATTTTGCAAGTAAAACAAAAGGCTAAGTTAGATTAATGAATAAAATCGTAATTAAGATAAATAAATGTCTGCATATGGTGTTAAATATACATATCCTAAGAAAAGCACACAAAATATATATTTTGAATCTTGCAACATAATGGTATTGCATGAATCTATATTCATCATTCAAAACTAAATGGGTAGATATATCATCACGCCTCTTGTTTGCAATTATTTTTTTTTATAAAAAAAAAAATGCCCTTAATTCAGGATAGAATCGGATAAAAATGTCAATCATCATATTGCATCATCAGTAGATGCTGCAGACTAAGACTGGGGGGACAAAAATACTATCATCATATTTCTAAAAAAAATCTGATCCTTATAGTCATCAATGATATTCGTTTTATTGAAAGCTAAAAATACAAAACAGGTCTGATACCTTTGAATCATAATAAATTACATATACCACGTCATCACAAAATGGAATGCTTGACAAAATTAAAATGCATACTTACATCCTTATCGATCATTGTCATCTTCTGTATGCGTATGCGTGTATAACCTTTCTCTATGCAGCGTGACCTTTAGCTTTATTTATGCAGCGTGACCTTTAGCTTTATTTATCTTGCAGGAGTTTTTTCCACCAGATATCCCCAATGCCATTAATAGTTCCACCACCTTCGATGACTAAATCTTCCACCCTGTCAAAAATAAGCCAATGCCTCTGGTCTTCTGCGTAATCCGAGCGATCATCCGATGCTAGGATAACTCCAGAAATCTGCAACAATTATTTAGTTTCTTAACATTTTGATTATATAAATACATATTTATGTAATTAAATGTGATTTATATAATTAATCTTCTTTATTCAACCATTTTACCTCCACTTTTACATTGGATTTGCAAGGACCTGAAAATCGCAACGGTTTCAAGAGAAAACTTCTGCTGTGCGGCACCAGAAAATCGACATAGTTTGGTGACGAACAAGCTTTTTCCCACGCAACTGCAAACACCTAAAATAGACACGATTAATTTCAAGGATAACAAAATGTTAACAAAATGAATAACATAGAAAAGATGAACCCGAGTTAATTAAATTATAACATACCTTAGAATCATCAGTTTCCCATCTCCTTTAGCTCCAAAGCTAAGCACATTAACTGTCCTAACCGGCTTTCAAGTTTTCGGACTGACTTATCGAAGTCGGAAAAAGAGTCAATGGGTCTACCATATGAAGGATAGCTGCGAAAATCGATGTCATATTCCTCTTCTAATAAATGGCTACCGACCAAATCATCATTGAGGCTGTTGGTGCAAAATTGTCTTAAAGACAGGGCAATTATCAAGAATGTTAAAAAGTAGTGCATTTCAAGACCCATAACTTGCTGTTTATTTTTTATTTTTTATTTTCATTGGTGAAACTAATGATGGTTGTTTTATGAATACCAGAAAAGAAAACTCTTTTTGGGGAATTATAGTACGTTTTTTTGTGGTAGTAATTATTATGGATATGAGTGATGACAAAAGCCCTGCATGTAACCTTCACATTTATATAGGTTTATAAGGTAGTACTTTTCTTTTTTATTCTATTTTTATTTTTTATTCTTTCTGTGTTTCATTTTTTATCCATTACTCTACTACTCTTACGACATGGAGATGGGTATGGAGAAGATTTAGAAGAAAGGTTTACCAATAAAACAGAAGCCGACTTTTTTGCTTGTTCTTGCTTGCTTTGCATGACATGCTGCTATTGTACATGAAAGTTCAAATTATGACTTACATAAGATAAAAACAATAACTATTCTATTCCTCATTATGTAATTACATGGTTATTTAAGGTAACAATCACAATATGTATCTCAACTCACGCAATTATTATTATTATTATTATTTTTTTCATTTGCAAGTTCCTTAATTCCTATTAAATCACTACAATTTTGTGAGTCTCGATAAATGAAATGCATGCAAATGTAATTTTTCTCTTTGAAAAACATGCGTATCAACAATCGTGTACTTAAACGCATCCTCTCCAAATATATTATCCATGGAATTCTTGTTGTGGTTGATGAATAAACATCGTCCCATACCGATATTCTGTTGTTTGGTCAGAAGAAGTTCAATGCAAATTTAGGTTAAGATGTAGATTTGTCAAGCTTGTGTAGGGGCCATGGTTAGGCCTTTTAACAGTTTCTTAGTAATTTCTTAGTGAGAAGGGAAATTCTTAAGAATAAGAACTGATAAGATTGAACTTCAATCACATTCAATCATGTTTTAAAAAAATTATGTAAAACTATATATGTGAAATAGCGAGTAAACTATATATGTGAAATAGTGAGAAGGGAAAAATGTATTAACTTCAAATTAACCACAATTTTCTAATTGAGGCAAATTAGTACTTTTTTTTTTCTTTGTAAATTAAAACACAAACCAAGAAATGGAGAATTGAACTACCATTTGCAAACGAAATGAAAACAATTCAAAAACTACCATCTATCACAACTTATTATCGAAAATACATAAGATTGAACTTCAACCACATTCAATCATGTTTCAAAAAAATTGTGTAAAACTATATATGTGCAGAGGACCCAACCATTTAAAAACTTCATTACTACTCCAAAAAGGAAAGGGAAAAAAAACCCTTACCAGGACCGACGTGGTGCGCCTGGTGACTGTATGTCGTCTTCTCCGATTGAAAAGCAGATTTTTTTTGCGCTGACCGCGGTTTGTTTTTTTCGGGCAGAGAAAATGAGTAATTTTCCAAGAGGACCGCCGTGATGAGTAATTCTAGAATGAGTGGGCGTTTGGTTAGGTATTTAGATAATTAAACATTAATTAATAATTAAAAACTGTTAGTATAGTATAGAATGTGTATTAAATTATAAATTTGACATTATAATTATCAAAATGTAAGGGTATTGTAGGCATTTTATAGATTTACAGATTCATTGGCATATTTATAATAGTATAGATTCGCTTGTTGCAGTGTCGGCTCCAGGGCCTCCCATTATTAGGGGCATCAATTTTTATTTTTTTTAAATGTTTTATGTATTTATGTTTGATTTTGTTTATTTACACCAATAAAAAGGACTAATAACTAATATAAATTTGGCCCATTACACAAATGAAGAGGCTAATTAATGAATGAGCAATAGCAAAATATATACTTTGTCTAGAAATTTGAGGCCCCAAATATTTTATTTGTTTTCTTATGATGTTCGGTCAGAACAATTGTGTGAGAATAAATATTCTTTGTTGTAATATGATTTTTATTTTCTCTTCTTTGTTGTCTTTGCGACTGTGGGGTCCAGCCACATAATAATTCAGCAACACCATGTGAAGAAAGCAAACAAATAGACAAAAATGGTTGTAAGATTCCAACCACTCAAATAGATTAGACATTTTTTAAGCAATGGTGGGTTGTAAATTTTGATATTGCTGCAATCCTTCAGTATAAATAGCAGCATTCAGCAGATCAAAAATGCACTAATCGAGAAGAAAAAGAGAGCAGAAAGGATATTTTCTGGAGTGTTATTTTTCAGTGAGATAAAAATAGAGTGTTTGAGTAAATCCTGTGAGTGTGGGAAAAATACACCGGGTTGGGTATCAACTCTATTACTCCTTGTTTAGGAGTGGGGTTCTCACTGGGTCACTATATTTTACATTTCTAGTGTAAGGGGAGTGTTAAAAGATATTGTAATTATCTTGAAAATATAGTGGAATTATTCGGAGGTTGTCCCGTGGTTTTTTCCTCTATTTGGAGGTTTTTCCACGTTAAATCTTGATGTCTTATTTCTTGCATATTTTATTTATTTGAGATATTCTTAGTATGCTCTGTGGTCGCAGTTTAATATGAACTTCCACATCAGAAAAGAATTATTCCGGTATTATTGCAAGAGATATTTTTTTTTGTCATTCTTGAGTTGCTGGGATTGAGATTATTGTTTACCATTTTACCTTGATATTTTAATTTACATCTTCCGCATTTGCGCATCTGAGCTCAACAAGTGGTATCAGAGCTCAGGTTGTGCTCTGTATCGGCCAGTGTAAATTAAATGGAGGAGAACGTGGGTACCATGGTGAAGCTCACAACAACAAATTACTCCATTTGGAAGCCAAAAATAGAGGACATACTTTTCTACAAAGATCTATACGATCCTGTAGAAAAGGGAGACAACAAGCCAGATGATGTGAAGGATGACGATTGGAAAAAATTACACAGGAAGGCTGTCAGTTTAATCCGGCAGTGGGTGGATATCAGCATATTCCACCATGTTGCCACAGAGTCGAAAGCCCATACTCTGTGGAACAAAATTGAACAAATGTACCAGAGGAAGACTGCACAGAATAAAGCTTTCGTCATTAAAAATCTTGTAAATCTAAAATACCGGGATGGAAGATCAGTTGCAGAACACTTGAATGAGTTTCAAGACATGGTGAACCAACTTGTTACCACGTAAATGAAACTTGATGAAGAGCTACAGGCGCTGTTACTTTTGAGTTCTTTACCGGATAGCTGGGAGACTCTGGTGGTCTCGTTGAGCAACTCTGCTCCTGAGGGAAAACTGACTTTGACCCAAGTCAAAGACAGTATGTTTAATGAAGAAACAAGAAGAAAAGACTCTGGGGCAAGCAGCTCCCAAGCCCTGGCCACAGAAACCAGGGGGAGAAGTAAAAGCAGAGGCCGGAATAACAAATCCAGAGATAAGTCGCAATCTCAAACCAGGAGAAAGTTCAAGTGTTATCACTGCGGTGAAGAAGGGCATATCAAAAGAAACTGCAAAGCCTGGAAGAACAGAGGTTGGAGGAACAAAAAATCAGAGAACGGTGAAAATACCGAAACTCTGTGATCAATGGGGAAGTGGTGTTGCTCTCTGTTGAAGAAGAAGAATATCAAGTTGCAGATTCATGTGTTGAATGGGTCATTGACTCAGCAGCATCATACCATGCAACCTCTCACAAGGAATTCTTTTCTCTATACAAAGAAGGATACTTTGGTAGAGTAAAGATGGGCAACAATAGCATTGAAAATATTGTGGGAGTTGGTGATGTGTGCATTCAAACCGATATTGGGTGCACAATAACACTGAAGGACGTACGACATATACCAGACTTACGTCTGAATCTGATCTTTGTGAATGCATTGGATCTAGCAGGCTATACTAACAATTTTGGTAACGGCGCGTGGAGGCTTACCAAAGGATCATTGTTAGCTGCTAGAGGTACAGTGAGATCGACACTGTACAGAAATCAAGTAAAGCTGATCAAGGGTGGATTGAATGCAGTCGAAGATGATGCTTCGCCAAATTTTTGGCACAAAAGACTAGCTCATATTGGTGAAAAAGGATTACAAATTTTGGCAAGAAAGTCCCTCATCCTATTTGCCAAAGATTCAAAATTGAATCCTTGTGATTATTGTCTCTTTGGGAAGCATCATAGAGTGTCTTTCAGCAAAACCTCGAAGCTGAAAGAGAATGTGTTGGAGATGGTGTATTTTGATGTATGTGGACCCATAGAAGTAGAGAGTCTCGGTGGTAGCAGATATTTCGTGACGTTTATTGATGATGCTTCACGAAAAATGTGGGTGTATTTCTTGAGAACGAAGGGTGAAGTTTTTCAATACTTCAAAAAGTTTCATGCTATGGTGGAGAGACAGGCTGGCAAACCTTTGAAGTGTCTTCGCTCAGACAATGGGGGGAGTATACTTCCCATGAATTCAAGAATTATTGTGCCGAGCATGGCATCAGGCATGAGAAGACTGTACATGGAACCCCACAACATAATGGTGTGGCTGAAAGAATCAACAGAACCATTATGGAGAAAGTGAGGTGTATGTTAAGAATGGCTAAACTACCTAAGTCGTTCTGGGGTGAAGCTGTTCTAACGGCGTGCTACCTGATCAACCGATCTCTATCTGTTCCTTTGGGCTTTGATATCCCTGAGAGAGTATGGTCCGGACATGATGTTAAATACTCTCATCTAAAGGTGTTTGGATGCAAAGCTTTTGCTCACGTAAGCAAGGAACAGAGAAGAAAACTTGACGATAAAGCCATTCCTTGTATATTTCTGGGCTATGGAGATGAGGAATTTGGCTACGGGTTATGGGATCCAGAAAATCGAAAAATTATTAGAAGCAGAGATGTAGTGTTCCATGAGCAAAAAACTATGTCTGATTCTGCTTCACCAGAAATCAGAGAACCAGGTGGAAAGGTGGATCTTTCACCTGTCAAACCTCCTGGAGATGCCACAACATGGGGAGAGTGTGATGGAGAACTCAGGGTTGATGACGAGCCAACAATAGAAGATGGTGATGTTGAAGATGTCGAGCATGAAGACCACGAAGCTCTGCCTCCACTCAGAAGATCAAATCGAGCGATCCAACCATCTACGAGATACCCTAGTTCCACGTATATTACCATGACTGAAGAAGGGGAACCATAAAACTTTGAAGAAGTACAGACTCATAAGGATAAATTCCAGTGGATGAAAGCCATGCAAGAAGAAATGGATTCACTGATGAAAAATGAAACTTATGAGCTTGTGAAGCTTCCGGAAGGTAGAAAAGCCTTGAAAAATAAATGGGTGTTCAAGCTTAAGAAAGATGGTTACAAGCTGTTGAAGTACAAGGCTCGCTTAGTCGTGAAAGGATTTGGACAAAAGCGAGGAATAGATTTTGATGAGATATTCTCTCCGGTTGTAAAGATGAGCTCTGTTCGAGTAGTACTCGGATTGGTGGCTAGCTTGGATCTGGAGCTTGAACAACTAGATGTGAAGACTGCATTTCTTCATGGAGACCTAGATGAAGAAATCTACATGGAGCAACCAGAAGGATTTGAGAGGACAGGAAAGGAGCACATGGTTTGAAGATTGAAGAAGAGCTTGTATGGACTGAAACAAGCTCCTAGACAGTGGTATAAGAAGTTTGACTCGTTCATGGCGAGCCATGGATATACCAAGACTGATGCAGATCATTCTGTGTTCGTTAAGAAATTTCCAGGTGATAAATTTATTATCCTTTTGTTATATGTAGATGATATGTTGATAGTGGGACATGATATGAAGTTGATTGGTGATCTGAAGAAGGAATTAGCAAAGTCCTTTGATATGAAGGATTTGGGCCCTGCGAAACAAATTTTGGGCATGCAGATCATGCGAGACCGAAAAGCCAAGAGGTTATGGTTATCGCAAGAACGGTATGTGAATCGGATTCTGGAGAGATTCAACATGAAATTGGCTAAGCCGGTCACTACACCATTAGACAATCACTTCAAACATAGAAAACGAAGTTTTCCTACGAGTCAAGAAGAAAAAGAAGCTATGGCGGGTGTTCCATACTCCTCGGCAGTCGGGAGTTTGATGTATGCCATGGTTTATACTAGACCGGATATCGCTCACGCGGTTGGAGTTGTTAGCAGGTATCTTTCCAATCCTGGGAAGGATCATTGTGAAGCTGTGAAGTGGATCTTGAGGTACCTAAAAGGCAGTACAAATATGTCCTTGAGCTTCGGCAAAGGAAACTCAGTTCTTGAAGGTTATACAAATGCGGATATGGCAGGTGACCTGGATAGTAGAAAATCTACTTCAGGGTTTGTGTTTACATTTGCAGGAGGAGCTGTATCTTGGCAATCTAAATTGCAGAAATATGTTGCCTTGTCGACTACTGAAGCAGAATATATTGCAATGACAGAAGCAGGCAAAGAAATGCTTTGGTTGAAAAGGTTTCTTCAACAATTGGGAATGAAGCAGAAAATGTACGATATCCATTGCGATAGTCAGTGTGCATTGGATTTAAGTAAGAATGCGATGTACCACTCTCGCACGAAGCACATTGATGTCAGATATCATTGGCTACGTCAAGCAGCGGAAGAACAACAGTTCAAATTGGAAAAGATTCACACTGACGAAAATCCTGCTGACATGATGACGAAAGGTGTAACAGGAGGAAAGCTTCAGTTTTGTGCCGAGTTGATCGGCATAGAATGCATGTGAGATTTGCAGAATATTTTCCTTTGGCTGGAGGGGGAGAATTGTTGGGTCCAGCCACATAATAATTCAGCAAAACCATGTGAAGAAAGCAAACAAATAGACAAAAATGGTTGTAAGATTCCAACCACTCAAATAGATTAGACATTTTTTAAGCAATGGTGGGTTGTAAATTTTGACGTATTGCTGCAATCTTTCAGTATAAATAGCAGCATTCAGCAGATCAAAAATGCACCAAGCGAGAAGAAAAAGAGAGTAGAAAGGAAATTTTCTGGAGTGTTATTTTTCAGTGAGATAAAAATGGAGTGTTTGAGTAAATCCTGTGAGTGTGGGAAAAATACACCGGGTTGGGTATCAACTCTATTACTCCTTGTTTAGGAGTGAGGTTCTCACTGGGTCACTATATTTTACATTTCTAGTGTAAGGGGAGTGTGAAAAGATATTGTAATTATCTTGAAAATATGAATTATTCAGAGGTTGTCCCGTGGTTTTTTCCTCTATTTGGAGGTTTTTCCACGTTAAATCTTGGTGTCTTATTTCTTGCATATTTTATTTATTTGGGATATTCTTAGTATGCTCTATGGTCGCAGTTTAATCTGAACTTCCACATCAGAAAAGAATTATTCCGGTATTATTGCAAGAGATATTTTTTTTTTGTCATTCTTGAGTTGTTGGGATTGGGATTATTGTTTACCATTTTACCTTGATATTTTAATTTACATCTTCCGCATTTGCGCATCTGAGCCCAACAGCGACTACTTAAATGCAATTTATAATTTATTAAAGGTAAGTTTTCAATGTCTAGAAAAACAAGAAAAACTATTTTATTAATTATTTATTTATTTCATAGTCTTGTTTAATTAGACTTTTTCCGTTATGATTCTATCTACAAATAATCCTACCACGCAACTTCAAATCGGAAATATCGAAAAGGTAAAATTTATCTGGGGCCTCCAAATTTCTGGAGACGGCCCTGGCTTGTTGTTGTCACATGTATTGCTCGACATTATTCGTTTCAACTTTTTATCATTAATTAGATGTCATCGTCTAATTAATTTAATAAGTCGTATAATTCTATTAATTGTTCGCCGTCAGTCGATCAGTGGTTCGAAATTCTCGTTGAATCGCGTTGTATTCTTTCGGGCCCTGAGTTTGATACTCGACCCAATTTATTGGAAATTTTGGTCCATGTTGCTAATATTATTTGCGGCCATTGTAGAGTAAATGACGCCCCTTATCCCTTTAAAATTTTTGTTTACATTATTATTCCTAATAATAATTAAGACAAACTGAGTCCTAATGTTCCAATATTACTCCTTCTCTTTCCCAATTTAGAGTCCAATTTTTACGGTTTTTTTCTTATTTAATTATTAATAGGGCCCGCCACGACGCCATTTTCACATAGGCAATTTCATTGAAATTCTGATTTAAGAAAAAGTGAATACCCAAACTATAATCATCCCTAAATTTTCCAAGCCAACCATAATCCCCGATAGAGATCTCGGCCACGGAACCTCGCCACCACCGTGACAATTTTTTGAGTGTGGTCTTCATGTCATAATAAACCACTGTTTATTTGAAAAATATTGTCGGCTGAAAGTTACGAACTTAAAATTTTTATATATCTTCAAATGGGTTTTTTTCTGAACTGTTATGCACTAACAATTGTTTTCATGTTGCTCAACAAGTGTTTTCATGTTGCTCAACCGAAGTTATATTATTGTTTTGTTATTTTCATATTGTTTTTTTGTCCCTTCGGGGACATCCGATAAAATTGGAACGATACAGAGAAGATTAGCATGACCCCTGCGCAAGGATGACACGCATAAATCGAGAAATGATTCATATTGTTTTTTTGTAAAATTATTGTTATTGAGTTCTTCGTATTCATATTATTTCTTGTATGACTACATTTATGTATGTATATTCTAATTTGTTATTTTTATTAATTTAATAAACATTTCTATTGCTTTTAGTTAATTTAATTTTTATTTATGTATATAACTAATTGATTAATATTTTTTTGTTGTTAAAGTAAGGCTTTTGAAGAAGAAGACGAAAATGGAAGAGAGAGAAAAAACTCTAGCTATACGTTTAAGAAGAAGAAGAAGAAGAAGAAGAAAAGAAAAAAATAAAACTGAAATGGAAGAGAGAGAAAAAACTGTAGCCATACTTTTTTTTTCTATTTTCATAATTGTGTCCAGTTGTAGAGTATATGTGGAATTGTGTATGCCTTATATTTATTGTGGAATTTTTCTCAAACGAGGTCCGTTATAAATTGGGAAATTTTAATCTATCCTACCATATTTTAAAAAAATTGTAAAAATACAATTCATAAATAAATAATTACATCTCTACCTAATATGTAATAAATAATTATAATGACTAAAGTAAGTTACCATATTCGTTCAATCTTCATCCCCTTTTTGTGGGTTTGATTGAGGGGAGAGAAATAAAAATAATAACTAACTAATTTAATTCCTTAATTCACGCAGTCATCGTCAGGTGGTATATTTTGCGTTTATGTTGGTATATATTCAGTATATGTTTCAATGAAAAAAACATGTCTTCCATAAAAAATTATGTATTTTTTTTATACGTAAAAGTATATATAAATATATTATAATAGTTATTTACAATCCTATACAACAACATATATTGAACATATACTCCATATACACACAACATATACTTAATAGTTTATAAAAAATCTTCTAATATATTGTACATATACTCAAAATACACACCATATATACTTCATATACACACCTCTACTTAATAATTTACAAAAAATCTTCTAATATATTGATCATATACTCAAAATACACACCACATATACTCCATGTACACACATCTACTTAATAGTTTACAAAAAATCTTCTAATATATTGAACATATACTCAATATACACACTTCGCTTGGCTGGTGAAACGACCAGTTGCAGTCACCATTTTTTTTTGTACACGCCCGCCATTAATGGCGGACCGAGCTCCAAGCTCGCAAAACTAGAATAGAATAGTAGCAGAGGATAGCACAAAGGTTCGTCCAAGTAAATCAGGAGAAAGAAAAAGCTGAATAGGTGTACAAGAAAATCAAATATATCAAAATTCCAATCAAGGGATTGTTATGTGAATAGAGTTAATATTTCCATTTTGTTATTTTTTTTTCTTGTACTCAGTGGTGGCTCTGTTTTGAATCTCCAACCGCAAAAAGAAAATCACTTTTAGGTAAGGAAAATAATTAAGGATCTGATAAGCATTAATATGACAGAAAAAAAAGGGAATAACCGTTACATCCCAAGGTCAGGTAAAATTGAAATATTTTTGAGTTGGTTAGGCAATTTTATAAATAAGAATATAAGGGACATATAAGTGTAATAAAAATCATAATTGGTAGTAAGGGGGTGCAAATTCCTCTTATAAATTTTTCCGCATTTGTGCTTTAAGTTAGCGTAAATTGATTTTATTTCCAGCCAAATTATAGTATTAATTTTCGGACCAAATTATTGAAAAGTTCCTTGGCCCATTTTCCTCTTTTCTTTGCCATGGCCCGTCGAAATAAATTATGTGGCCTTTTCTTCTTCCTCCGAGGAAAATTTATAACTGCCCATTAATTAAACAGATTTTGCAAAACTGTCTTTGCCTATACACACTCCCCAAATTACTCTAAAAGGTAGACATGAATAACCACTACGGAAAAAAAAAAGTAAAATAAAATAATTAATTAAAAAAACTAAATTGAAACGTTTTGAACGAAAATTGAAAAGATATAATTTGAATTTGAAAAAAACAAAAAACTGTATGACAGTTAAGAAATTAAAAAACAAAACTACCGATTGAAAAAAAAAAAAAAAACAAAGTTCAATGAACTCAAAAAAAAGCATCATTCATATGAAACAGATCCTTTCCCGAAATTGTTCAGATACAAAAACGAAGAAAAAACCTATGAAAGCATCAAGCATCTGCAGATTAAAGTTGTGAAGATTCGATTTTGAAATCAGATTCACATAATAACAGGTGATGTGAAAATTTATTTGATGTATATGAATTAAGTTGTTATCGTGTATTAGGTGATGAATTTCTATTATTTGCATTTAAACAATTTTTCAATTAAATGTTCATGTTCTCAAATTCGATTTATTTTAGAAACCAAAAATCTACAAATAATTTTGGACAGAATTGTGAAAATTTCAAACTACTGTTCATACAATTTATCAATATTTTGATCATCACATACAAATGACAAAATTGGTAGATATGAATATGTTGCATAAAAGATAATAACAGTTAGCAGTAATTTATAAGTAACTTATATCAATTAAGATGAATATTGATATAATTAATTTTCAAAATTTGTGCAGGAAAGATGAGCAGGGATTTTTTTATTGTTCAATATAATGGACAATGGATCAGTGAAATAAATTATGAAGGATATGAAGTATGTGGACTCTTCCATAAAGAGAATGAAAGTTTTGAAGATTTATTACAAGCTGTGGAAAAAGTTGTAGGATATGTTCCATCTGATTCAAGATTAGTGTTGAAGTATCAGCCAAAAGAAGGTTACAAACCAATCAAGATAGGCAACGAGACGAGCCTACAGTTTTACAAAGAGCTGAAAAAAGAAGAAAAAGACTACACAAAACTACCCATTTGTGTATCATTGGAGCCAAAACAGTGTCTAGCCATTACCAGCATTCAATGTACAGAAGCAAATGAAGAACGTCACCTCACGGTAGAACCAATTCCCATGATTGATTATAATGTTTTTAAGAAAAGAAAAAATGCAAGGGAAGATTTTGGGGAATGTTCAGACAGATGTTCAGAAAATCTTGTTGAAATAGTTGATGAAAGCCTCCAATTAATTGAAAAGAAACTCGGAAGTGAAGGGTTTATTCAGAAGAAAGCAAATCTTGATGGTGAGCTTGAAAGTGGTCAAACATTTTCAAATAAAGATGAACTGAAGAAGTTCTTGAGCCTCTATGCCATTAAACATCAATTCCAGTTCATGGTCAGAAAGTCATGTCAGCGACAATACTTCATCAAATGTGTTGACAACAATTGTAGTTGGAAAATGAATGTTTCTAGGATTGGTTGTGCTCCAACTTTCAAGATTAAAAAGATCTGCAACGAGCATAGATGCACCTTCGGGAAGAGAATGAATAATCAACGGCAAGCCACAACAGATATAGTTGGATTTTTTATTCAAGAGAAGTTCCAGAACTTGAAAACAAATTGTACCCCAGCAGACATTATGCAAGAAATGAAGAATTTGTACGGAGTAACACTTTCATACTGGAAAGCTTGGTGAGCAAGTCAAAATGCATTAGAAAAGGTTTATGGCCATCCATTTAAATCTTATGCTATGCTGCCAAGATATCTGGAAAAGGTAATTGAGGCTAATCCAAGATCTGTCATAAGGCTTAAGACAGACGATGCAAATAGATTTGAATATGTGTTCATATCTGAAGAGGCTTCTATAAAAGGATGGGATCATTGTCGATCAATTATAATTTTCGATGGTACATTTTTTAAAGCCACGTACGGAGGTACACTAATAACTGCAAGCACACAAGATGCAGCAGGTCACATTCTTCCGCTTGCATATGGAGTAGTTGATTCAGAGAATAACAATGCATATGAATGGTTCTTTTCATTATTGAAGAAAACACTATCAGAACGAAAAGAGTTGTGCATTGTATCTGACAGACACAAAAGCATCCGGAACGCAGCTGCGAAGGTAATAAAGTGTATATGTATTTTGAATAATTTAAATTATTTGTATAATTTAATTGCTAAAACGATTTTGAAACAACATAGAAGAAACAGTAAAGAAACTAAAAGGAAACTAAAAAAAATGTAATATATGGAAAATATTGATTTGTTATTAATTGAGTAATTTGTATTTTTATATCAAACAGGTATTTCCAGAGGCTACTCATTGTTGTTGTGCATATCACTTGTCTCGGAACATAATATCAAACTACAAAGTGAACCTCGAAGCAGTAAAAGGAGCATTTTTTAGAGCAGCATATGCATACACATTAGATGATTTCAATCATCACATGGAAATTATGTATAAAGCAAACAAAGGAGCAGTGACATATTTGACAAAAATTGGATTCGAAAAATGGTCTCGAATCCATTGCAAGTCAAATAGATTTCTACTGATGACATCTAATGTTGCCGAGTCAATAAATTCCGCTTTGAAGGCTGCACGAGATCTTCCAATAACAGTTTTATTGGATAGCATACGTGGAATGCATCAAAAATGGAATTTGAGGAATCGCAAAGAAGCTGAGTGCACTTTTACGAAGCTTGCAAAGTTGGGTCAAAAAATGCTGGAAGAAAATTATCAAGAGTCTGTGAGGTTCACAGTAAGTATGCTTAGAAAGAATTATTTATATTAATTTTGTAGAATATTGTTTTGGAAAATAATATTTTGAAAAAAAAAAATATATAAGTACATCAAGCAAGTGATGAAATATTTAAAGTGAAGCATGGAATTCAAAATTTCATTGTGAACCTAAAAGAGAGATCGTGCACATGCAATAGATTCCAAATGGACGAATTGCCATGTTCACATGAAGTAAGTGTGATTAGAGAGAGACAAGAAGAGCCTGAGGACTATTGTTCTCATTTTTACTACAACATCACTGTATTGGCTACATATGAAACATGTGTATTGCCAATTGATTTTGACTTTCATAGTGAGTCTTATTATAGTAAAGTATAATACCTCCAAAAGGAAAATCTGTTGCAGGAAGGAAACGAAAGAAAAGGATCAAATCAGCATGGGAGCATGGGAGGAAGAAGTTAATTTTTTGAAATCCATAACCAGTATGTCTGTTGAAGTTGTAATATTATTGAATAATGATTATGTGTTATTAATGTTCTTATGAACCTTGATAGTTGTCCTTATTAATATATTTAATATCAGGTTGATAAGAACTAATAATATTTAATAGAACTAATAATTGAACAAAAGAAAAAAAAAATATAACGTAGATCAAAATACAAGACAAAATGAACAATAAGTTAAACTTCTAAAAAATAGCAACAACAATAAGAAAACTTAAAATTTCATTATCCAATTTCCATACAAACAACAATTTTATTTTTTTTTTTTTTCAAAAAACAAGACAACAAGTGATAAAGAAATCATTATTCTAATAAAAAAAAGGTACACCAATTATTAAGAATAAAAAAACCAAACATTTGAAAAAAAATTCGAAAAGGTATTACAAATAAACATAAGCAGTAAATATGTTTGAAAACATCCATTAATTGTTAAGAAGTAAATATTAAACCAACATCTAAAAACACCATTCCTATCATCTAGAGGCATAACCCAAAGACATTGAGACTAACTTAAATAAAGAAAAAATAAGAAATAAAGAAATAATTGCAAAATTAAAATAAAATAAACATGAGAATGTTACTAAAAAAATAAATATCCAATTTCAATACATCATCAAACTAATTGATAAAAAAAAAACAACTGAACCTGGATTCAAAAGTTGAACAATCAAAAGAAACACCAAATACTAACAAAAGTAACACCAAATACTAACAAAAGTAACATCAGACATGATGCAAAATGATGAACCAAATTCTGCAACAAAACATTAAAGACCAGGTGTGTTTGAAAACATCATTGTTATAAAAAAAAGCTACAAATTCTGCCAACAACCATGAACCTCCTTCCTAAGATCTTGAGGCATAACTCCAGGAGATTGATCCTCACTTTCATAACCTTCAGTCAGCTTCTTGCATCCATGCTCATAAAGTAAATAAGCATAACGATTACGAAGGAACTCAGCATCAATACAGGAAGGGATCTTATTTCCTCTCATAAAGACCTCAGCAAACGCAACCATAAAAACACCACAATCACTGGTAAACAAAAAAAAAATCATTTTAAAAAATATATAAAAATATTGCATAGCAGATAAAACAAAATTAAAAAAAAAAAAATAAACATTCAAAAAGCATGAAAATAACATGTAAAACAACAAAATTTAAAATAAAAATAAAGGACGTACCCATGTTCGTGAGGAGGAAGGTTATCAACAAAAACAATTAGAAGCGGGTCAGTTCGTTGTTTTCCCACATATTTCCCATCACCAGTAAAGAGCTCCTCCCTTTTGTAATGAAGTCCAAGCAAATAAAGAAATTTAGGAAGCAACACAGAATAGCACTCCACATCCTTATATCAGCATCAATCTGTGGAGACCTTATACAATTGTAAATGAATAGAACCCTCTCTTTAACAGAAAATCTTCCAAGAATCCAATGTCTCCAACCACCAATCTCAGTATGAATAGGCATCAACACATGATCTACCGATGTCCAACTCCTCCCACATATAATTTTATACCCCGACATATAATCCAGAATATCATTGTCAGGATGGAAAACTTCTTGATGATTCTTGGAAGAACAGTATTTATCATAGGTATTCTTCATCCTTTGATGGAAAATAAGATCTGAGGTAGTGACACTCTCAACAACACAAGGCAGTGAATGAAAAGCCATCTTTCGCAAGTAATAGAAAAGGACGTCAACGTGCTGTTTTTTTTTTTTAAAAAAAAAAAGAAACCAAAAAAACACAACACAAAAACCAATAATTAATCATAGGGAAACATCATAGTGCTGAGAAATAATTTGAAATTAAGAATTAAATTGATATAAAATCACACCAATGTACAACAGATAAAACATATGAAAGAAAAAATAATATATATTAAATACATGATTATCACATCCCGTAGAATCCAAGAATTTATGGCAATCATCAAGAAGAAGGAACCATGATTTTTCATAAATTTTGGCTACATTGAAATCAAACCCATTCTTCACTTGTGAAGACTGCTTCTTGTAGTATACCAAGCTGAAAATAAAAAATTATGAAAAAAAAAAGGTTTTATAAAAAATTAAAGTACTAAAAAAATATTAATAACATTAATAAAAAAAGGCAGAATAGGAAAATACCCGGATTCAGTTTGCTTCGGGGAATCAAATAAACCCGTCGTTAACCATTTGTGAAAGCCTTCAGTAATTGGATTATATCCACTCCAAAATAATTGATCAAAAGGAAAAGAACCATGGATGACTCTCTTTTCCTCATCAAATGGCTTAGGCAGTTTAGAAGGAGCACCACAAGGATTTTTATTAGAATTATTCAATTTGCACGTTTCTGTGGCCGAACTGTGGGTTGTCCTCTTGGATGAGGAAGGAGAAGTCTAATACAAAATAGTATAAAGTAGAAAAAATAAACAATTAAAAAACAATTAAATGATAAATAAAAATAGAATTTAAAAAAAAAAACTAAATGGAAAAATATAATTAAAAAAATAACAATTTAAAAAATAAACATTACTTTTTTCAGAGGTTTCACCAGAGCAGGAACATAGGATTGAGGATTTTCTGAAATATATTAAAGAAAGAATTAGATGATAAAAAACTTAAAATGGAATTGAAATAAACATGAAACATTTAGAAAACAATAACAATTTTTTGATATAGATAATACCTTAGATATGTCTTTTTCTATAGTGTCCTGAACCATCAATTCATCTAAATGTTGACCAGTCTGCTGACCCTGTAACATCATATCAAAAAAAAATAATATTGAAAAAGCATTTGATAACTGAAGGTTGCATTTAAATAATATAGAAAACTCTTATGATTTAAAACAATGAAAAATATTAAAAAACAACATACTTGTTGATGATCAATACAATCCATAGGAACATTAGCATTGTCCTTAGAACAATCTCCATGGAAATTGGTAGTAGACACAACATCACCATCAATAACCTTTGGGACGTTATTTTTGTCAGATAATGGTTTCAAATGTGGAGGAGTCAAATGTAAATCCGCAGTTATAGCATCAAAATTTGGAGTAGACTGGTCATAATCGTTGTCATGAAGATTGGGTGGGTAGGTAAGATTCCACCCCAATTTACGTGGGATAATCTGTTTGGAAACATTCATCTTGGCCTACATAATAATACAATTTAAATATATATATATATATATAAATAACAAAAACAACACAGTTAATTTAAATAAGCGATCTTGATAACCTTATATCCGGTTGATGAATTTCGTTTACGAATACTCTCATCAGCCAACTTCTGGCATTCATCAAAGATTTCAGGTGTAATTTCAAAGTCTTCCAATGTTTGATCTCCATTAAAAATTGGAGAACAACATTTAGGATCAGCAGACTTATTGAAGTGAAAATCAATACCCTATAAAAAAAAATATACATGCGATTAGGGAAAACATATACAAAAACCTTTAAAAATTAAAGTAAATAATAAAAGAGTTAAATAAGATAAAAAATAAAAAATAAAAAATAAAAAAAAAAAACAAAAAAATAACTGACCTTGTGAACTAAATCAACATCATCAGCAGGTAAATCCCTAAAGCAAACTTTTTTTTTTCGACTACCTTCTACTTTCTGATATATATTATAAATTTCCATGAAAATAATAATTAGTATGCAATGAAAAGATTAACAGTATAAATTTCCATGAAAATAAATTTCCTGTTGGGAGCCTTTAGTTTTTAGTTTTGTGTATGTGTTGTAGTTGCGTTTTTCTCCTGTTGCGAGTTAGTTTCTTTTTGTTCGTTGTTTGCGTGAGGTTTTATTCTGGCGTTGCCAGCGATTCTAGGCGGACTTCGGTCTAGCCTCCCAGTTTGTAATTCCGCACTTTTGTGCGCCTTTTATATAGTACTTCTATCGTTTTGGAAAAAAAAAAAAAGATTAACAGTATAAATAAAAAGAACTTAAGATTGAGGTTAATTGATTACTCGCCTTATCAACATTTGCAACTTCTAGCACATTACTTTCAGACATTTTAAACAAAAATAAACATAAAACAAACGACAAAATAACTGACCTTGTGAAATAAATCAACATCAACAGCAGGTAAATCTCTAAAAGCAAACTTTTTTTTTTCATATACCTTCTACTTTTTGATATTTAAAGTATAAATTTAAATGGAAAAAAACTTAGTATGTAATGAAAAGATTAACTATTTAAATTAAAAAGAACATATAAATAAGATAATGGAGTAACTCGCCTTATCAACATTTGCATTTTCCACCACATTATTTTCAGGCACTAGATCATCTGCAGGGCCTTGACCCTATTATTAAGAGAACAAAGAAATTAGTATCTAAAGAAAAGATTAACATTTTAAATGGAAAAAAAAAATAAGAATTATGATAATTGAATAAATCACCTTAACAACATTTGCCTCTTCCACCACATTTTTTTCAGAAGTTGTAAGATCATCAAAACCTTGACCCTATTGTTGAAAATATAAAAATGAAAAAAAAAGATAATTAAGTAGGGATTAGTTACTACTAAAATACTTTTAAAAAATGGAAAAAAAAAATCCTTCTGAACATTAACTACTTTATCAATATTTAATACAACAACCTCTCTTCAGCATCTGGAACATTATAAAGTAAACATGAGAATAAGGTTAATTGAATAACATGCCTTATCAAGATTTGCCTCTTCAACCAAATTAGTTTCAGAAGTTAAAACATCAGCAGAACCTTGACCCTGTTGTTGTGAAAATCAAAAATTGAAAATAAAGATTTTTAAGCAAGTATTACTTTAAAAAGAATGTATAACATTAAAGAGAAGGAATATCACAAACATGAAGCATATTATAATCAGTAACATTAAGATCAGTAAAATGAATGATTTTTTGAAAAGAAGGTATAACATTAAAAATAACATAAAAAAACCCAAAAGAAACATAGATTAAATAAACCTTGTCATTGAAAACAACATCCTCCTCATCTGAATCTTGAACATCAACTTCAGGAGATTGAGAGATAATAACTTTGTCACAATTTGAATCAAAAAATTTATCCTGTTCACCAATCTGAAAAAAAAAAAAAAAAAAAAAAAAAAAAAATAGACTGTAACATGCCTTAAAAAATAGAAGTACTAATTGAAAGCAATAAACTATATAACGTGCCTTAGAACCATCATCACAGTCGGGAATATGGATTTGATTAACATGAACCTGTGCACCTCTTTGAAACATATCAGTGTGGAATTCCTTGCACTGACCATCATCAACATTCACATTATTATCCATCATGCCACGCAATTCCTTAAAAGAAATGAAACAGAATTATTATATATATAAAAAATTAACATAATATGAAGAACAAAAATGCCAAAAAATATAGGATCATCTGATGAAATAAAATAAATAGAAATGAAAAATAAAAACTTTACCTTCAACGTAGAGTGAACAACTTTGAACTCTTCAAACACTTTTGCAGAGAAATTATGAACTTAAAGCTTGAGGCTATTAAGATCAACTTGTAATTGCAACTGACCAGACAGAAGATTACGTATTTGTTCATCAAAGTTGTTCGAAGTCGAAGTTGCAAAACTACCATTATGCCTCACATCTTCATGACGAATGAATTCATTGTACTTATTAAAGAGATTATCCAGATGCAGCCTTTCAATCTCTTCCACAGTTGGAACAATATTGGAGAACTAAATATATATATATATATATATATATATATATATATAAAAACACAATCAGCAATCAAAAAAATTGGAAAAAATAATTTATCAAAAACATCAAAAAATCAAATATAATCATAAAAAAGATGTTGAAAAAAGAATATATAAACCTGATCATGATGAAGGGAGAAGAACTTTCTAACAAGAAATTCTCGGTCAAAAGAATTATCAGCCTTCCACTTCAACATCCGAGGAATCGTAGAAATCAAGGAATCATCTTTCAAACAAATAAGTCCCGAAGCATTGTTACAAATTTCATAAAACCACAATTGAAGCACAACGATAAGACATCGACACTTATTGTAAACAAAAGTCTTAGTTTCAGAAATCTTCCCGACAATATGCGAAATAAAATATTCAAATATCTCTTTGCCCCAAGGATAATCATTACAATCTTCACTATCAATGATAGCAACATAGTTCAGATCAAAGCCAACAGTCAGTTCATTACCCATGAGATAATTGGCAAGAAAATGACGGATAGCAAGTTTCACAACATCACTATCATTAGACCAACAACGAGATAGAAACTTCAAACGAATAGGCGAGTAAGACGACCACCAGATGCAAAAAACTTATTGAACAAACCATCTTCAGGACACTGATAAAGCAATTTACTAGCAGCTCCAACACACTTTAATCCTGTAAGAACAGAAAACTCCCAAATTCCAAACCGCATTATCTTCCCACACATATCAACCCATAATTCATCGGAATTTTTTTGAAAGACTTGTCTAAGAAGCACCAAATGAACTAGTTGAGACTGAACAATAACAAACGGCAATTGAAAAAACTTCCCAAAGCAAGATTTTTTAAGAATTTCAAGTTGAGATTCAGTCAACATGTTCCTAATTGTTTCAATCGTTTCATAACGATTAAAATTAGGAAGCCTACATCCAATAGTGGATGAATCTTTTATTAATAGGTCCCAATCCTGTAAAAAAAACAAAAAAAAAAATTATTAAAAATCTGGAACTATATTAAACAAATGAAAAAAAAAATTACCTTCAATTGACTCTGAGGAACGAGATTTTTGGATAAAAGAGAACGCTTATTGACACGAAATTTTTTCCGTTTCACATATTTCCTCTTTCCTTCTTTTTCCAAGCGCGAAACCCTATTTATTTTCCTCATTTTTTTAGGGTTTTTAGTTCCCCTCAAAGATGAATCATCTTCTCCATCGGACACGAAATCATCCGAATCAGTAGCATCCACGCTAGAATCCGAATCACACACATAATCAGAAGACGAAATTTCTTTAACTTTCTTCCTTTTTCCTTGCATTTTATTTCTCGGAGAACAAGAAGAACGAGAAGGAATTTTTACAGAAATTTTCCTTTTCTTAGACTCAACCACAAGATTGGAACATTTTTGGTCTGCTGATCTAGTAAAAACCATAAGAAATCTAGGAAAAAAACGCACACAGAAGAAGCATAAAAATTTTGAAAACACAACAACCAATTAATTGATAGGAAGATGAAAAGAAAAAAAAAAGCAGTTTTTGGTAACTGACACAAGAAAAGACGTGACGTTAATAACAAAAAATAATAAAAACAGCCCACTAAAATAAAACAGCAGTTACTTAAATTTATTAATTAAAATTTTAAAAAAGGGGTATCTATGAAAATGAAAAGAGTAAAGTTGACTAAATAGTTATCAGGCCCTGAATTGAAAAATGTCTAAGAATATAGACAAGGGATGTCAATTTTTCTCTTCCTCCAAGACCGATTTCTTCTCCCCTAATTTTTGGAAAAATTTGTTGCGATTTTGTGATATTCTCCCTGCACATTGCACGTCTCTCCCTCTCTCACGTACATAATCTAGATTAAGAGTTGTGTTCTCTCATCTTCAAATCGCAGCAGCCCTCTCGGCAATTAAAGAAAAATTCATCGCTTGAAAATCTGTCGCACCTTCATGTTCCGGCGAGCCCACCTCCGAGCAGCCCTGCCATCGTCGACCCTCATTGCCAGCAGCCCTATTGCCTACGTTCTTCAAGTGAACTGCTTCCGTCGCCGTCTGCATCAGCCACTGTACATCATCACCGTGAGTTCGAATTTCCGGCAACCACAGCAGATTCCCCGAGCAGTGTTTAGCACGTCCGTCGAGGCAAGTTTCCACTGATAGCCATGCGTCTGTCTGCACGCAAGCAGCCGTCCTATTTCATCCGAGAGATCGCAGCAGCTTTCGTTCCTCGAAGCTTTTGTTATTGTGTATTATATTTGCATTCTTTGTCTTTAGCCTTAGGTATATTTATGGTAACTGTAACCTAAAACTGTATATATATATATTCAATGGTTTTACAGCGGCATTATCAGATAATAGATGGCCGTCATCAAATCCTCTCTTGTCTTCAACATGGTATCAGAGAGCCATTTTTTTTCAATCGTCAAAATCTATTCTGATCAATCTTCTCATCTCTAAAATTTTAATTTTTTTCCTGATCTGCTCATCTCTTGAGGTTTTTTAGTAGCAGCTTTCATAAATAAATAAAAAAAAAAAAGAAAATGAAGAGGGCATATCGTTCGCAGCAATCAATCGCTGCTCATCTCATATCACGTGATCAGAAAAATCATCTCCATCTCATAACTGATCTCAATCGAAAAAAAAAAATCTCTCAATCAATCGAGAGAATTTGAGATCTCAGATCGTTGTCCATCCGCTGGTCATCTATCACGTCTCAATCGGATTCTTCACAACCAATTGTCCACGTCTTGGCCAGATTTCTTACAGCTAACGTCTCCACGGCAGTCCTCGTTCACAATCGCTGCTGTTTTTGGGTTGCTTTGTCATGGCGACTTCTTCAACATCTGATGGTACTGCCAATGGTAGTGGTGGCGCGACGGCGGGCCGAAAAACCATCTCACCATATGATATCACTTCTTCCAACAATCCGGGAAATCTAATCACCCAAGTACTACTTAAGGGCGAGTCCAATTACGACGAGTGGCCACGGAGATTTCGAATTGCTCTTCGGGCCCGAAAGAAATTCGGTTTTCTCGATGGCTCGATCCCATGTCCGCCCGTCGAATCTGACCTACACGAAGATTGGTGGGCCAATAATGATTTACTGGTTTCATGGTTGATGAACTCGATTGATTCGAAGCTGCGATCCTCTATTACTCAACATGATCATGTCAAGGATATATGGCTTTCTCTCAAGGAGCGTTTTTCCACTCGTAATGGCCCGAGAATTCAACAATTGAAATCTGATCTTGCTAATTGTAAACAAAAGGGTTTGTCGATTGAGCACTATTACGGCAAGATCATGAAAATATGGGAGGAACTCTCCAGTTTTGAGAGGCCTCCAATGTGTCGATGTGGCAAGTGCAAGTGCAACTTGCAATCGGCCTGGGATTGCATGCGCGAAGAAGAGCGTGTGCATCAATTTTTGAAGGGGCTAGATTCGGCCTTGTATGGAGTGCCGCGGTCTCATATTGTTGCTCAGGATCCGCTCTCGTCCCTGAATCGAGTCTATTCTATGATGATTCTGTTGGGACAAATGAGGATCTCGATATGCACAAATCACGGAAAAACATTCAACATAAACCTATGCGCAGCGGATCTAAAGGTTTGATGAAGAAAACTTACTGCTTAAAATTTATGTAGATCTGGCTGGCCCGAACAGATGACCGCAAATCAAATCTTCTCGAAATCGAACAAACTTGACCAATCCAGAAAGCTGACGTCACGGCGAAGTCAACGACGTTGACCGATCAGAAAACGAAGGTCTCACGCGCTCTCACGCGCGCGTGTAAGTCTCGGCAGCTGCTCCCTTCAGGCGGCGCGTGGCGGCGCGTACGGCGGCGGCTGGCGGCGATCTCGATGGCGATCTCTTCGTCTCGTCGTCCTGGTCGTCGTGGTATGGTCACTTGCTGGTTTTGGTCTCCGGTTTGAATGTATGATAGATCTGATTGGAATCCCGTATATACCTTAAGATCTTCTACTGTATTCTCAAACAGCTATCTAGATCTTGTATCAGTGGAGCACAAGAAATAGAACTACTCCTTGGAAGAGAGATAGAGAGGGGCGGACGACTTCCCAAGTTATGGGATTGTGTTGTTCTCTTCCATGAGCCTAATGCTGTATATATAGAGCTACAGTAGGGACCCTAAGGAGAATAGGATAAGGGCTTCTAATATATTAATACTGTGGAGCAACCCCACAATTAATATATTAATAATATTAAAGTCCACCACAATAATATTATTGCACTCCCCTCACCTATCCCAAATTACATTTGAGACTCCTTATTATAATTATTCGATTTACCTCCCCATGTTTAAGATATAGTGTCCATTAATTAGTTCGATCACTAATAATCAAGAATTAATTAATATATTATATTACCGAAGCTAGCGCT
>CACSLK010000984.1:10746264-10765534 GCA_902706635.1 Striga hermonthica
GTTTATTATTGAGATTAACATTTATTGCATAGTGGTGAGCACTATTTTTCCTCTTGTTCTCATCCCCACCTGCTCTTCATGGATGCAGGTTAGTATTGCGGGCACGACGGAGGGATGCGAGTGGTGGTCTTATATTGTTATTGCTTCCGCTTTTGAAAACTGAATATTGTTATTATTGTTTTTCTTGATTATTGAATGATGGAGTATTGATAGGGAGTGTACTCCCTAAGATATAGTGATTATTGGATTTCGGAATTGATTATTGAGGTGTTATTATTGATAAATGAGGATTGATGATGGATTGAGTATTGATATTGTAGTTGAATATTGATGAATGTTTCGAAAATGAGTAGCGCCTCAAAGTGTTTTGAAATAAATTCAAAAAAAATTATTTGGATTTTCGACAAATAAAAGTGGGGCGTTACAATATTATATTACCGAAGCTAGCGCTCGCTCATAGCATTCATATTATGCCGGAATAAATCCACCTGCAGGGTTTAGCATAATATTCCTTCATGAACTCACTTCGGGGACATCATCAGACTAACGCACATGGTGACCGTAAATATCCTAATAGCACATCGAACACATAATGTCATTACCCAATTCGTTAAGTATGTCGACCCGGCTTGGATCTCACCCAAAGAATAAAAGCAACAATAATTTTGTGCACATGCCTATTTAATATCTTACGGGTTAAGAGCACGCAATAATTAACTGAGGCCTAGTTCGTTTACGACGATCAGTATAAAACGAACATCCCTCTCTGGGATTCTGTTCAATACATAAATGTACTAGTGCAACTAATCGGTCAAGACAAATTGTACGGTTGACACTACAACCGTTCCGATGGGTTGTTCAATTCCATCTAGGTTGTGAACCAATGATTCTTGTTTCGCAAGTAACTGATATAGTGATCTTCGGTACGCCCGATGACGACCCACTTATCTACATGCAAAACAACAGAACATGGAACTTATTTAACCAAACATAATTCTCATTCATCAAGAAATAACAAGTGTAATATCCACTAAAGCAAAGCTTAAGTATATAACACCAACAGATTCAAGAGGAGCGCATGCGGTCTATCTCGACTGACGAACAACCACCCTTGGATGCCGCATGATTTCACACTCAGTCGCTGCCGGCGAGTTCCTTCATCGGGCTGCAAGCGGCCGCGAGTGGGTTTCATATTTCTACTGCACAGCTGCTAAAAGGAGGTGTCGGCTCTGCTAATATGACTGGGAACACTTGCGCTTCCGGGCAGCGCGCCAGTGGCCGTCCCAAGTGCTCTCATTGTGGTCGCATGGGTCACCTCGTTGCGACATGTTACGAGATCATTGGGTATCTAGAAGGTTATAATTCTGGAAGTGGCCGCGGTCGTAATGGAGTCGGCGTGATGGCACACGCGGCAAAGGGGGAGCTCGTGCAAATACTGCAGTTTCTGGTGTTACTGGTGAGCCGTTCGTTGCTGGTAGTATCAGTTCTTCTCCTAGAACTGCTCCTCTCACTGATTCTGACCGTCTTGCACTTAGTGGTTTAACCAATGACCAATGGGCTCACATTGTAACTTTGGTAAACTCCGCTAAACAAGAAAATCACTCGTCTGGTAAGCGTCGTATATTTGATTGGATGTACCACTCTAGGGCTACTCATCATATGACAGGATTCTTGGATTTTATTTCTGATATTCGAGATATTCCCGCTCAGCCCGTTCAATTGCCTAACGGTTCTTTGACTATGGCTAGCCAAGCTGGGACTGTTTATTTGAGTTACTCATGTTATCCTTTTTTATGTTTTATATGTTCCTAGCATTCGTTGTAGCTTGATTTCTTTATCTCAATTGTTGGATCGCTCTGACTGCACAACCCAGTTTACTGATAAATTGTGTGTTCTTTAGGACCGTATTTCGAGGATGGTGATTGGCGCGGCTGAGCAGTTGGGGGGTCTCTACTTCTTTCGAGGGACAGTTTCTGCAGCGGTCTCTCAGGTTCAGAAAGTTTCTGTTGATGTGTGGCACCAGCGTCTGGGTCATCCATCTGCCAAAGTATTATCGCAGCTTCCTGTTATTGGCTCTAGTCGTCATAGTTTGAATAAATCTTGTGATGTTTGCTTTCGTGCTAAACAACACCGTCGTAGCTTTTCTTCTAGTCAAACTGTTAGTAATGAGATTTTTCATTTGATACACTGTGATTTGTGGGGTCCATATCGTGTTCTGGCCTTCTGTGGTGCACGATATTTTTTGACTATTGTGGATGATTTTTCTCGTGGGACATGGATTTACTTATTAAATGAAAAGACGGAGGTTTCTTCTATTTTGATTAATTTTTTTGCCATGATTAAGAGACAATTTGGGAAACTTGTGCATGTTGTTCGTAGTGATAATGGGACTGAATTTTTGAGGTTGGCCTCTTATTTTCGCCGTGAAGGGATTTTGCATGAGATCTCTTGTGTTGGCACTCCTCAGCAAAATGGGCGTGTGGAACGCAAACATCAACACATTCTAAATGTTGCTCGTGCATTGCGGTTCCAGGCTCATCTGCCGCTTTCTTTTTGGGGTCATTGCGTTTTGACTGCGGGTTATTTAATCAATCGTACCCCTTCATCGGTTTTGCATGGTAAGACTCCATATGAGATTCTCTACGGTGTTGCTCCTCCCTTGTCACATTTGCGTGTTTTTGGTTGCCTTTGTTATGCTCATAACCAAGACCGCAATGGTGACAAGTTTACTTCTCGAAGTAGTCGTTGTGTGTTTGTGGGATACGCATTTGGCAAAAAAGGGTGGAGTCTGTATGATTTGGATCGTCAGATTTTCTTTGTCTCCCGTGATGTGGAGTTTCTAGAGACTGAGTTCCCTTATTTGGCTGCCTCCTCTGGGTCCGACTCTCTACCCCTGTCTTCTATGTTGCCGATTTCTTCTGAGCCGGATGATGAGGAGTCTCTAGTGATTACCATGCCGCCAGTGTCTTCTGACACTGGGGATGTTCCTCTTGATATGGGATCCGATGACACGGGGGGTTCTCCTACTCCTCCAGCGGCGCCTTTGGTGGTGCCTTCTTTTCCAGCGGAGTCTTTAGGTCGTAGTCATCGGACTAAGATTCCTTCTACTCGACTGAAGGACTTTGTGGTTGATACTATCTGTCCCTCGACTGCTCTCCCTGCTGCTTCTCCCGAGTCGTCTCCATCCTCAGGTACGCCTTATTCCATAGCACATTACGTTTCGTGTGAGTCTTTCTCTCCAACTTATTGAACATTTTTAGCGGCTGTCACCTCTGCTGTTGAGCCTCGTAGTTTTGCGGATGCCATGACCGACCCTCGATGGCGAGCTGCTATGCAGGATGAGATTCGTGCCTTGGAAAATAATGGGACTTGGGATGTGGTCTCTCTCCCCTTAGGGAAACGTGATATATGGTGCAAATGAGTCTTTAAGATCAAACACAAGGCTGACGGTACTCTTGAGCGATATAAAGCGCGCTTGGTAATTTTGGGGAACAATCAGGTGGAAGGACTTGATTATCATGAGACTTTTGCTCCGGTCACCAAAATGGTTACAGTCCGACTTTTCTTGGCTGTAGCTGCAGCAAAACATTGGGAAGTTCACCAGATGGACGTTCACAATGCCTTTCTGCATGGTGATCTGGATGAGGAGGTGTATATGAAGTTCCCGCCTGGATTTTTTACTGGTGTTGATGGACAAGTTTGTCGTCTCCGTCGTTCTCTATATGGCTTGAAGCAGGCTCCCCGCTGCTGGTTCGCCAAGTTGGCGACGGCTCTGAAACATTATGGTTTCCGTCAGTCCTATCATGATTATTCTCTTTTTACCCTGCATCGTGGTTTTTTTCATCTGCAAGTATTGGTGTATGTTGATGATTTGATTATTTCTGGCAATGATACCTCCTCCATTGCAGCGTTTAAGAGTTATTTAAATCGGTGTTTCCATATGAAGGATCTTGGGCTGCTTAAGTATTTTCTGGGTATCGAGGTTGCCAGGAATGCTTCGGGCTTCTTTCTCTGTCAGCGGAAGTATGCTCTTGATATTATTGCTGAAGCCGGACTATTAGGAAGCAAGCCAGCTGATTTCCCTTTGGAGCAGAATCATCAGCTTCCTCTCGCTGAGGATGCTCTCTTGTCCGATCCCGAGCACTATCGGCGTTTGGTAGGGCGACCTATTTATCTAGCAGTTACTCGTCTTGAGTTGTCCTATTCTGTGCATAAGCTTGCTAGTTCATGCACCAACAACGGCAGTCTCACTGGGACGCTGCCCTGCGTGTGGTTCGGTATTTGAAGGGATCTCCTGGTCAAGGGATCCTTCTTCGTTCTGACTGTGATCTCTAACTCTATGCGTGGTGTGATTCAGATTGGGCGACTTGTCCTCTCACTAGACGATCCCTTTCGGGTTGGTTCGTTCAGCTGGTTCAGTCTCCTGTTTCTTGGAGAACCAAGAAACAACATACTGTTGCTCGTTCTTCTACTGAGGCTGAATATCGAGCGATGGCTACTACTTTGTGCGAGCTGAAGTGGTTACAAGGATTGTTGTCTTGTCTTGGTGTCGCTCATTCTCAGCCTATGCAGTTGCATTGTGACAGTCAATCCGCTTTGCATATTGCTGCGAAATCAGTTTTGCATGAGCGCACTAAACACATTGAGGTGGATTGTCACTTCGTTCGTGATGCCCTTCTACAGGGTCTCATCTCTACTACTCATGTTCCCTCTGGCGCACAGCTGGCTGACATCTTTACCAAGGCTTTTGGAAAACGTGAATTTGATTTTTTTCATGGCAAGTTGGGCATTAGGAATCCGCATGCTCCAACTTGAGGGGGGGTGTTATTGTGTATTATATTTGTATTCTTTGTCTTTAGCCTTAGGTAATTTATGGTAACTGTAACCTAAAATTGTATATATATATATTCAATGGTTTTACAGCGGCATTATCAGATAATAGATGGTCGTCATCAAATCCTCTCTTGTCTTCAACAGTTTTCGAGTTCTGTTCGTTTCGTCCGTTTTCCAACCGAGCGCTTAGATTCGAGAAGGAATGTATAAATCGTTTGAACCTTCTTATTTATATGCTTGTATTGATATCATGGAGAAATTCCTGCTACTTTTTGAATTCATTCGATTAATTCGTATTCATTGAATCAATATGTTTTTTGATGTTGTAGTGCCAGTTCGATTTATAAAATTTCTTGGAATTAAATCGATATGCTTTTTGATGTTGTAGTGCCAGTTCCATTTATACAATTTCTTGGATTATTCTATTTATCGGCATTTTAGTTTATTTTATTTTATTTTTTTATGCCTCATTTATGTTCATATTATTTATGCTATTATTGGTGCTTAAATAATATACTTTATCTAAAATTTTATTTTATCTTTATATGCCTCATTTATGTTCATATTATTTGTGCTATTATTGGTGCTTAAATAATATACTTTATATGATAGTTCGATTTTATTACTGTTCGTCGTTCGATAGATTTCAGTTTAATCGCGTAGAACCGTTTTATATTGTTTCGACTTATTATTTAGCCTTTTTAAATCTAAACTTCTATTGTAGCATTTTGACCTAAGTCATTGCCAAACTCGGTCCATTTTTAGCCATATAAACTGGCCTTTTGTGCTTGTATGATCAATTGTGCCTTAGGGAAATATTTGACTTCTTTTGATTTGAACTAGTGTATAGCTTGTGCGATGCACGGAAAACAATATTAAACAGTAATTATAAATAAGACGCGATTTTGAGTCACTCAATGGAGGAAGTCATAATTACTATTGATGCTCTTTAAAAAGAGGAAGAAAAAAGAATAAATATAAATTAAAGAGAAATATAAATAATATTAAATAATAATTATAAATAAAAAATGTGGGGTCAAACAATGTAAAATTATCTTGTATTAGAGAATATAAAATTATATTTTTAAAATATTAAAAAAACCTAAATTATTATATTAATATATATATGAAAGTATCTAAAATTTTCTATATTATTTTTTAAAGGTGTGAAGTCACCTACAACTTTCCTAAACTATTTTGGAAAGAAAACGTATCTAAAAATAATTAAAATTACATCTGTATAAAAGATTTTTTTGAAACTATTTTGTAAAGAAAACATGTCTAAACATATTTAAATTTAACATATATACTAGTACAACGCCCGTGTATTACACGGGTGCTTGCTAATTTTTTCTTTAAAATCTAAAATTGTTAAGAAAAAATAGGTGAAAATTTGGATACCTTTTATTAAAAAATAAATATATTATTATATATTTAGTATGACACTTTTTATTTGTGTGACTTACTTGTATTATATTATAAGAATTTTTTTAACTTACAATATATAACTACATTAAACATAATTATATCAATTGAGAAATAATTTTATTTTTCTAATAAATTTAATAAATATTATTATTTTTTATTATTATAAAGATAAATATAATTATTTATTTTATATATACAATGTCAAATCGAAGATCATGAAAAGATGATTAATTTGATATATTATATATGTAAAACCGATAAAAAATACAAAAGTTATCAACTTTTAAAATACATTTATAATTCAATAGCTAATTGAAAGAAACAAATCAAAAGTCAGGGATATATTAGTCACTTAGTATCTCATTATGTAAAATTACAAAGAATTAAAGGGTTATATTAGTACAAGTAATATTAAAATACTTAAGGTAAATAAATAATATTTATGGAATGTCCGAACCTAGATTATTAATTATTAATATATCAATATTATTTGTCCAAACCTAATTACGAAAGCATGATTCTTCTCCAAGTAGGATTCCGAAGCACCAGAAGCAGCCACATAGGCTCAGCGCATTCGGGAATTATATATAGAGGAGATATATATATAGAGAGAGAGGGAGAGAGTTGGGTTCAAGTGAGAACGGTGCTCTAGGAAAGAAATAAGAATACATCTTGGTAATTAGATTGAATAATCTAATGACTACAAAAATACCAAAATTATATCTTCATTAAGGGTAATGTAGTAATTTTTACACCAAACCAAACAAGTGGACCCAGACCACATTAATGAATCAGCCGTGCCAACTACCCACACACTATCCCATATCTCACACACACCAACACACACTACACACACCAACACGCAAGCACAGACTTCACACACACACACAAACTTCACACACTCACAGAGTCAGCCACCACCGGCGCCACCGCACCGCCACCATCGCCGCCCACTCCCCCGCCCGCCGGAATATCCACAGCTCCTCCAACATTCCGCCAGAGACCTCTTACTGCCGCCGACGACTCCGCCTCTTACCTCGGCCCGAACAGGCTTCCACCACCTTCAACGGCACCTCGCCAAAGCTCTTCTTCGTCATGCCGACGATTTCCTTCCACCAGCACCAGATCCCGACCGCCCTAGCTGTCTACAGCCCCTAGCCGGATACGGGTGCAGCTCCGGCCGGTCGATGGGAGGCCATAGTCGCTGGCGAGCCCGACTGGATCGATCGCACGGTTCCCTGCGTTTGGCAGCCGGTTGTGGCCACATGGGCGTCTTCGGATTGCACCTCACGGCGGCATCGCGGTCGTGGTCGGCACAAATTCCAGAGCTCGTCGGCGATCCCGACATTAGCGGCGATAGATGAGATTGCATATTGTAATTGTAATATAGATAAAAAAGCTGCGAAAATTATGGATTTGCAATCTTGGTTTGCAATCTTAGTTTCAGCTGATTTTTGTCTGAATTAGACAATGTCCATGGACTTATTTGCAATTTTGCAAATTTTTATTATTTTTTCAATTTAATTAATTAGAAAATATATACTTTATAACAAATAATTAAGGAAAAAACTACAAATAAATATGAAATATTAAATAAAAAATTATTTTTATATATTAAAATTTTTCTTCTATAGTGTTAATTTTAAGTATTTTTAATAATAAATATATTAACTATATTTTTAAAATATAAATGATAATTTATTTTAATTGTTTAGATTATTTTGATTAAACAACCGAAAAGGAAATTATTTCTATTCGGTTTTAATTTGAACTTGCACATAAGAAAAACCTAAATTGAACTAAATGAACAATATTATACAAAATGATGCACATTAGTGACTGTCGGACTGCACTATATTGTTAGATCAAATGCACGTTAATGCGTTCGAGAATGCACATTAACAAAACAATGTGCACTTTCAAAAATAGTAAATTTTATTTACTTCGGTCAGATTTGGCTTTATTTAAAAAAATAAATAAATAACCTTACCGATCGAACAATATAAAAAATATTTCTTTTTTATATTTTATCTATATACATTATTTATGTTCAACCAAAAATAATATAAAGTATTAAATAAAAAATATCAATACTAAATATATTTTAATTAAAAAAATAGTTGCATTTTTAGTGCACATTAGTGCACAATAATCTTATACGGATTGCACATTAATGACTCTTATATTGCACTATAGCGATCGAGCTCAATAGACCTAAGTTTTTTTTGTATCGAATTTTACAAGTAAATTCGATTATCTGTATTTGCCTTTAAAATTTTAATTGTTTCGGTTCAACGTAAGCTTATTTTTTTAAAGTAATTGAAATAACCGGACCGACCAATCTATATAAAAAATATATTATTTTTTATATATTTTTATAAATATATTATTTTTTTAATAAAAAATAAATAAATGTTAGATAAAAATATTACTGTGCAATTTTTATAATGTTAATGTGCAATTTTCATATTATTAATGTGCAATTTAATTATCAATAATGTTCAATTTACATATCATTGATGTGTAAGTATTGAAATTTCCATAAATTTTCAATTTGGCCCATAGAATTGAATAGAATTGAACTGTAATATATTGCAATTTCTAAATTTGCAAGTTAGTCCTTTAAACATATCAAATTTTCAAAAAGATGCCCCAAATTCTACAATGCAAATCCCGTTCATTTTATGCCTCTCTGCCGGAGACGGGATATCGGGACTGTAGCGGCGACGGGCTTAGTGACGACGGTCGAGTGCCGGCGCGACAGGCTGGTGGTGGTTCACGCCGCCGGTGACCTGCAATGCCTCTAGTGCGCGCCGTGGCTGAGATACCATGGGTCGATGCGGTGGTTGTAGGTAGCGAAGAAGTGGATGTTGTCAGCGGTGACTTGTGGCGGCGGCGGGCTGGTCTGGATGCTGTGATTAGAAGAAGGTGGCGAAGGCGGAGGCGGAGGCGAAGGCGGAGGCGGAGGCGGATGGCGGAGGCGAGGCGAGGCTGCTGTGACCGGACGACTGAGGAAGGCGGAGGCGAGGTGGAGGTTTGATGATTGCGGCGATTGTTGTGGCCGTCAGGAATTCGCCGTGAGCTCTGGACGGGTTGCCAGATTTGGAGGACGACGGTGGCATCGGGACTGTTGACGGTGGAGACATGACAGACAGAATTGATGCGGTGGTGGGGTGTGTCTGCTGTCGGAATCAGAGCTACCGACGGGTGGCCGGACTGTTGGATCTGTGCGAGTGTGAGAGAGAGAGAGAGAAGTAGATAGGGGGAGAGAGGAGAGAGGAGAGAGAAGAGATGATAGAGCAGAAAATACGTTTGCTATATTTTATGGAAGAGGCCCACTTATTTGATTGGTTAGTCAAATTACATACCTACCCTTCTGCTTATTAATTTGTCCATGATATATTAATATAATTACAAATTTGCCATGCAGGTTTGACCATGTTAACTTAATTTTGACTCCATCATGTTCATTGATATAATTGATCCAATGATCCATAATCATTCTTATTTCTTTCCCTAGGAACCATTCTCACATGATCCTAACTCTCTCTATCTCTATCTCTCTCTCTCTCTATATATATATATATAAATATATATATATATATATATATATGTATAGAGAAGGGATCATATGAGAATGGTAGATAGTACAGAAATAAGAATGATTATGAACAATTAGATCCAATATATTAATGGTCATGATTTAATTAAATATTAAAATTTAATAGTCAAACATGAATGGCAGGTTTGTAAATACGTGTACAATTCGTGGTCAAAGGTAGACATTGGACCATAAAGTAAGGATAAAATAGACATCTTGTTACGAAACCCACCACGTGGGGTCCACCTCCAACAACATAAAATCCTACATCCTCCTACCATCGTCCCAACTACCTTCATCAATATATTTTTTACACTCACACACCATAATTTCAGAAACTGCATCCGCCAGCACTGGTTTCGCCGCAGTCAAACCGCCGCCTCCATCAGCCCGGTGTATCCCATCACCGTCGCCGCCATATTTGACACTGAAGGTACAGTCCTCCATCATCGACGTCCAATCGAGCGCTAAACTCAGCCATCGGTCTCAACTTCGCACATGCCAACCTCAGCCACCTGGCAATCGAGCTTCACGGTGGCGTTCATGGCGAGAACCGCCATGTCGTTGGTGGAATTTTCGAGTCTAAAAGCTTTGCTGGGAGAAGAGCTTGTTTTGAGCCGTCCCGAGCTCTTCACCGGCAATGACAAATGATGTGAACTCGTCGGAATTCAATATGTCATGCGAGGATGGCTGCGGCGATGCCGGAAGAGACGATCGGAAACGAGACTGAGGTGCTGAATTGATGGTTTATGTAATCGAGGTAGCCGATGATGCAGTGGACTTGACGGTGGTCAACGGCGGTTCGGTGGCCGCAGGACGAGTCTCCGGCGGCTGTGGGAAGATCCGTTTTTCTGATTTACGTGTAGTGAAGGAAGGTTTTTTTTTTTTTTTTGTGAATTTGATTAATATATTACAATTGAGTTCATGAGTAAATTTGTAATTAATTAAACTAAAATTAATATTTTAATATTTTCATTTAATATCTAATAATTTTTAATATGCTTGGTTGATATATGGAAACGAAATATACAGTGCAATATATCAGTTATTGTGGTGCAATTTGTACAACACTATGGTAATAGTGCATTGTGCCGGTTTTTATTGTGAACTGAAACTGAACATAATTAATTGGCCTATTTGGTGCGGTTAATTAAATTATCATTTATATTAAAATTATATTTAATATGTTATTAATATTATTTATTAAATGTATATTATTTTTTGGTTGAAAAAAAAAATTGAGTTTGTCGGTTTTGTTCTATACTGCGTCACCGTTAGTTTGTGATAAAGTGCAGTGTGTTATTTTATAAAGTGCAACGAGTTGTTTTATATAGTGCTACATGCTGATGTATAAAGTGCACTACTAGAATTTAATATGTTATTAAATTTATTTATTAATTGTATATTATTTTTGGTCGAAAAAAAAAAAGAGTTTGGCCGGTTTTGTTCTATACCCCGTGACCATTAATTTGTGATAAAGTGCATGTTTTATAAAGTGCAACGAGTTGTTTTATATGGTGCAACATGCTGATGCATAAAGTGCACTACTATAATTTTGTTACGTTAGCATACTTTTTTTTAATATATAGACGAAATGATAGATGTTAAAATATTATGTATCTTTATTTTTAGATTTATGTTGTGTGGTATATATATTGTCGTTTACTGTTGAATATTGCGATAAAGTATAGGTCGTTGTTTTATAAAGTGCAATATGTTATTTTACAAAGTGCAACATGATTTATTATAAAGTGCAATATAATTTAATATAAATTGCACTATATTATATGATCCCATATAAATTGTGGTTGATAAAAAACTAGTATTTGTAAATGATTTGTACATCTAATTAACCAACTAGTTGAAATATGATATTATCTATTTATTTATTCAATAATTTATTTATTATTTTATTTTATTATTACACTATTTTAATAACTTATATAATTTTAATATCTTAAATGATTTTTTTAATATTTTATTTATTATGCAATATATATGTATAAAAATAAATATAAAAAAATTATTTTTATTAACTTTCAATAATTACATATTTGGCTTGTGAGTTAAATTGGAATATAAATAAAATTTGTAAAATTACATTTAGGTCCTTGAACCTTTTCTAATTAAAAAAAAATGCCCAATTGCATTTAGGTTTTAGGGATCGGGAAATGGTTAGTCTCTTCCAGACGCGGTTCTCCAGCCAATTGGACTCATCCGTAGAGAGTATTGTTGACCGTCTGCACCAATTGCATCAAGAGCATCTTGTTCGGGTTGGTGGAAGGTATAACTGGTTGCGAATGGAATTCGCCGGAGTTAGGCGGCGACGACAATTGGGTGTCTCTGTGTCTATTGTGTCGAGGTTGGCCGCGAATGGAAGCTTTCCGGAGACGAATTGAGATGGACGACGAAGAAACTGAGACGATGAATAAATCGACCGAAAATTGTAGAGGAGGTGCGGCAGAGACAGTGGCACGGCGACGGGCTGAGGCGTGACAGAGACGGAATCATGTTGGCGGTGACGGCAACGACGACATCGTGAGGACGGAGGCCGAGAAGGAGATATGCCGGTGCCGGCGAGAATGTCACGGAGGCGCCGCCTCATTTTCTGTGTGTATGTGTGTGTCGGTGGTGTGGGTGTGTGTAATTGAGAAAGAGAGAGAGAGAGAGAGAGAGAGAGAGAGAGAGAGAGAGAGAGAGAGAGAGAGAGAGATAATTGTGTAAGAGAGAGAGAGGTGTGTTGGGGTGGGTAGTTGGGGTAGGTGGCAGGATTACTTAATTTGGAGTGAGGTCCATTTGTTTGAATGTAGTGTAGAAAATTACTTCAATACCCTTAATGGATGTATGATTTTGGCTTTATTTTAGCCATTAGATCATTCGATCTAATGACTACAATTTATTCTCATTTCTTTCATAGAGAACCATTCTCATGTGAACTCAACTCTATATGTGTATGTATATATATATATATATATATATATATATATACACATATATATATTCCATTGCAAATAGAGCTGGAAGAGTCATTGTTGACAATTCTCCTGGCATAGTTCTAATAATAGACTAGATCAAAATGACTCAATTAAACTCTAGTGCTTATTCTATTAGTGAAGTTTCTAGAAAAAAAATATATCAAACGACGCAATGCACATTGAGTCGCTACGGAAACAACCTCCTTGTAAAATTACAAGGGTAAGGTCTGCGTACAACTGACCCCTCAGACCCCAACCAGTTGGAATATATTGGGTATGTTGATGTTGATATTAATGTTGATGTTGATGTTGATAATATATATATATATATATATATAATTAAAAAATATAAAAAAATATCTAAACAATTAATTTAAAGTATCTAAAATATATAAGGCGTTGTCTCACGCTAAAACTTTTGAGTAGTGAAGATTTAGATAGTTGTGTATTGAAATTTAAATCAAACATGTGACTTAAAAAATACAATAAAATTTTGAATTAGATAAATGCATCCCAAAGTTTTTAAATCAGATTAATGTATCATAAAATTTTGGACAATCATGGGAACTGGAGAACATATGTGTATTGATTGAATCAGATTTTCAAATATACATTGTGAATTAAAAAATGGGATCCCGGTTTTTCTTATTTTTAAGTGTAGGGAATCAATAACTAAATATTTTGGCTATTCATTTTATCAGTCCGAAAATCTTTACAAAAATTTCCAAAAATATTATGTTTGAAATGTTGTCCGAAAATTGTAATAACTATTTTTGATAAATGTTAATCTCTTTATATATATATATATTAAAAAAAAATAAAAAGTCATGGGCAATTATAGTAAGCTTGGGGCCAGGGGTGGCTTATTTATTTAAAAAAAAAAATAAGTAGAAAAAAATAAAAAATAAAATGGGTGGAAAAAAAAATCAAACACACGTATTCTGGGAATACGTTTTTCTAATTAAAATTAATTAAGATACGTTTTTCTTTTTTTCCTAAATTAAAAAAATAAACACAAAATTCCTTTAATATTCAAATATAAAAAAAATAATAAATATCAAACGTATTGTGGAAATACGTTTTACGGTAAACGTATTTCCACAATACGTTTTTAAATACCGAAAAACGTTTTTAAAAATACGTTTAAACTGACATTAACCGTATTCTGGGAATACGTTTTTTGACTAAAAAAAACTGTCGGTAACCGTATTCTCGGAATACGTTTTTTGAATTAAATATAAAAAAAAATCTTCCATTTCATTTGCGCAGAGAGCAGAGAGACGAGAGAGCAGCCAAGCGAAAAGAAAAAGAAGCAAAAACAATCGGAAAAAAAAACTCGATCCAATTCTCATCCCGGTGTGAACCGACAACAACGACACGAGACTCCTTTCCGGTTAATTCATTCGCACGAGGTATATTGGCTTATCTTAACTTTTTACAATGTTTGGAGTTGTTTGGAGATTGAGAATTGTTATAATATGTTTGAATGTGTTAGTGTTTGAAGATTGTAAATTACTAATTGATTATCGATTATGTATGTATGTTAAATTCGAGATTGGAATTTTGTGTATAAATTATCAATTTTGTATTGTTTGGTTGTTGTTGGGGTTAGGGTTTTTGGAAATTAGGGCTTTCAATTTATCCGAATTATAGATAAATTTGATGTTATTGTTCGATATTTTTTTTTTGGTTGGAGTAATAAAATGTGTTTTAATATTTAGACATTATTTTGTTGTAATTTGTAAAATATAATTTTTTTTGTGCAACAGGTTATAAATGGCGTCTACCGGTCCCTACATTGTTAATGTGTACTGGAAAATTCCTAAGAGTGAGTTAGGAAATTTTTCGAATTATTTGGCTAGTCCGGATTGTTCATTTGTTCTTAATAGAATAATATCATATGAACAATTGGTAGATATGATTTACGAAAATGGTGGATTTCGTGATAGTTGGACAATTTCGGATATTACTTTGATGGTCAAACAACCGGATGGTTCGTTTCTTCCCGCAAGACTGAATAATGATAGTACTCTTTCGTGGATTTACTACTATCCTCCTATGTCCTTTGTGTTTTTGTATATTGTGTTGGAAGCAAACACACAGGTTACACATGTTGAGGATCCTACGCCATCATATGGTTATGGGGGAATGTTTGGTTGTGAGGGTACGTGGAGTACGCATGCCGGTAATTTTGGTGAAGGGACGAGTAATTTTGGCGAAGGGACGAGTAATTTCGGCGAAGGGACGAGCTTTACCATGAGAGGACCGGACATTGAGGAAGAAATTGTTGGAGATGAAGATTTCAGTCCCGGTGAAGGCGATTTAACTGATGAGACCTCGGAAACCGAATCAGACAGATCAATTAATGAGGAAAGCGAACAAGAATTCATTGAAGAACACCCCTTTCCAAAGGAAGGCCTCCACGTATATCGCAGCGAGATGGGTGAGTGGGACCCGTCGTGTGTAGACAGGGACGAGTATGCCTTGCCACTCTGGAATGGGCATGTCGAGACTATCCGTTTGGGTACAGTTTTTCGTACCAAGGAAGAAGCTCAGACTGGTGTTATGGCATGGAATGTTAAGAATCTTAGGGCGGTCCAGACAAAAGATTCCAACAAGAAGTCGTTCAAAGTTGTGTGCAGATCAGCTGAAGGTGTACCATGTATGTGGAAGGCTCGGGTGAGTCTTAATCCACGGGTGCACGACATGTAGGAGGTAACCGAATGGACCGACAGGCACACTTGCATGCAGGTGGTCGAGAGAAATGACCACAAGAATGTGACGGCCACCATGATCCCAAATCTTCTGTTGCCTAAGATTCAGAAGCAGGTGACCTACAGTGTGGAAATGGTCCAGGCCGACGTAAAAAGTGCCTGGAGCGTCGATGTGAGCTACAAGAAGGCGTGGCACGGGAGAAAAAAAGCCATTGATCGTCTGTATGGCACGTGGGAATCGAACTTCGCACAACTCCCCCAGTAAGCAAAAATTAATTACCAATGTATTTACGTGTTTGTAACTATATTTATTTATTTATTTATTCATTTATTTATGTATTTATGGGTACTTTTTATAATTTTCAGGTTTTTTGCTGCCCTTCAAAGGGCGAATCCCGGCACAGTCGTTGAGTGGGAATGGCAGGATGGGGAAATGGCTCGTCGTTCTCGAGACAGAGAATTCAAATTTGTCTTCTGGGCATTCGGGCCCGCCATTCGAACCTTCCATCTTTGCCCGCCGATTATTAGCATCGACAGCACGCACCTGCGAGGTTCGTACAAGGGGAATGTACTTGTTAATTGCAAATGTATTTTCTATTTTATAACATACAATAGTGTCTGATAAAAAAAACATATGTCCAACTGAGCAAGTTCGTACAAGGGGAAGCTGCTTGTTACCATAGCACAGACTATAGCACAGACTGCGAATAAGCGTCTATTGTCAGTCGCGTATGCGATTGTGGACGAAGAAAGCACGGCTAGCTGGTCCTTTTTCCTAACACATCTGCGCAATCATGTCCTCTCCGACAGGCAGATATGTCTTCTTTCCGACAGGGACAACGACATATTGAGTGCCGTTGATTTACTGGAAGCTTGGCACGAACCCCATGCATTTCATCGGATATGCCTTCGACACCTCCGGAGCAACGTGGTTTCAAGGTATCGGAGTAAGAAAGTTCGGGTTCTGTGCTGGAGGTTGGGTTCATTGTGTTCTCGTCGCAAATTTGAGCATGCTCGACAGCAACTGCAGGAATGTCACCCGAAAGCATACAGTTACCTTTTCCAAATTCCTTTGGCAAAGTGGACCCTGTACAAGGATAACAGACGTCGATGGGGCACTCTGACAACCAATATGTCAGAGAGTTACAACAATGTCCTCAAAGGTGTTAGGTTCCTGCCCTGCAGAGCATTAGTACAACAGACAATGGACAAGACTCTGGATTTGTTCCAACAGGAACAAAAAAAGTCCAGAAGCTGTCGGAGTCAAATTCCTACCCACCTCTATGCAGCCTATCTGGAGTTGGAGAGGACATCGGCGAATCACAAGGTGGAATGTGTGGACACCGACGGATCCCAGTACACGGTCATAACTGGTCTACACGCCAATGGAAGGGGGCAAAACAAGTATGTATTTTTTATTATTATTTTTTTTTCCATTGAAATGATTTTTTTTTTTTTGTGTGTGTTTGTTTATTTATATATATAAATAATTGTGGAAAACAGGTTTAAGGTTCATTATGAGCAGAACAAGTGTGCATGTCGGAAGTGGCAGACATATCGGAAACCATGCACTCATGCATTAGCCGTGTGTCGTTACCGGGCTGATGAACCGAAGTTGTTGTACGATTCCTACTTTTGGACGACGAACTGGGTTGATCAATTTTCTAATTGGAATTTTTCTCCAATTGGAAATCCTGACACGTGGCCGCAGGTGGGATGGAATTTGATTCCGCATTGGCAAAGGATCATCTCGAAGCCTGGACCCGGTCGCGCCCAAACGAGACGCTTTAAAATGCAATGGATCGTCGGGCGCGCCGCAGAAGGGGCCGGGATCAATGCAGTAGATGTGGTGATCCCGAACATTTTGCGGACCATTGCCCGTATTCGCATCCTCATGTGGATCGAACTCGACTCCGTGACGGTTGGGGGAACTAGTTGTTTTGTATGTATATTGACTGATATGGTTTTTTTTAGATTAATATTTTTGTATTCGAATGACTTATATAATGAAATTGAATAGTTATTGTAATTTTTATTTGTTAGTGTGAATTTGATTTAGTTGGTTGTTTTAAAAATGTAATCGGGACGAATAATTGATCAAAAATGTGATTTTTGTTTCGTGATTTCTACACGGGTCGTGTGACAAAAGTCACACGGGTCGTGTGATATTATCACACTGGTCGTGTGACACAAAACAAAATTATGATTTTTTTTGGCTTTTTCACACGAGTCGTGTGATATAGTCACACGGGTCGTGTGGTGTGACACTAGTCGTGTGATTTGATCACACGGGTCAATTTTTTTTTATTTTTTTCCCAGTTTAAAACGTATTCCGGGAATACGTTTTAGCCTTATTTAAATGTAAAACGTATTTTCGAAATACGTTTTAAACTGGGAAAAAAAAATGTTTTCTGCAGTTTTTACACGACTCGAATTAGTACAATTGAAGTCAATTTCGTACAATTGAAGTAAATTTCGTACAATTGAAGTCACTTTCGTACAATTGAAGTCAAATTAGTACAATTGAAGTCAAATTAGTACAACTGAAGTCAATTTCGTACAATTGAAGTCAAATTAGTACAATTGAAGTCAAATTAGTACAATTGAAGTCAATTTCTGATACGGATCCAACCCTCGGAAGAGGTTTCTACCAACCAAGCCAAATTCTTCAGCAGGATAATCAGGTGTCCAATTCTAGAAGACTTGAGTATGAAATTCGTAGCCGGTATTTTCACGCTGCGCAAGTAACTGTCCGACTGCAAAGCAACTTCGTACAATTGAAGTCAATTTCGTACAACTGAAGTCAAATCAATACAACTGAAGTCAATTTCGTACAATTGAAGTCAAACTAGTACAATTGAAGTCACTTTCGTACAATTGAAGTCAATTTCGTACAATTGAAGTCAACTCAGTACAACTGAAGTCAATTTCGTATAATTGAAGTCAAATTAGTACAATTGAAGTCACTTTCGTACAATTGAAGTCAAATCAGTACAATTGAAGTCGAATTACTACAATTGAAGTCAAATCAGTACAATTGAAGTCAAATTAGTACAATTGAAGTCAATTTCGTACAATTGAAGTCAATTTCGTACAATTGAAGTCAAATCAGTATAATTGAAGTCAAATTAGTACAATTGAAGTCAATTTCGTACAATTGAAGTCACTTTCGTACAATTAAGTCAATTTCGTACAATTGAAGTCAAATTCGTACAATTGAAGTCAAATCAGTACAATTGAAGTCAAATCAGTACAATTGAAGTCACTTTCGTACAATTGAAGTCAAATCAGTACAATTGAAGTCAAATTAGTACAATTGAAGTCAATTTCTTACAATTGAAGTCAATTTCTGATACGGATCCAACCCTCGGAAGTGGTTTCTACCAACCAAGCCAAATTCTTCAGCAGGATAATCAGGTGTCCAATTCTAGAAGACTTGAGTATGAAATTCGTAGCCGGTATTTTCACGCTGCGCAAGTAACTGTCCAACTGCAAAGCAACTTCGTACAATTGAAGTCAATTTCGTACAATTGAAGTCAATTCAGTACAACTGAAGTCAATTTCGTACAATTGAAGTCAAATTAGAACAATTGAAGTCACTTTCGTACAATTGAAGTCAAATCAGTACAATTGAAGTCAAATTAGTACAATTGAAGTCAAATCAGTACAATTAAAGTCAAATTAGTACAATTGAAGTCAATTTCGTACAATTGAAGTCA
>CACSLK010000984.1:10768817-10791800 GCA_902706635.1 Striga hermonthica
CGTCAGTTTGGATGTCGCCAGTCCATCCTTCCAGCTCCGTTCACTAGTGATGTGGCCCGATGGGAGACACTCCACCGAGGTCAGGGAATGACTGGGAGGGCGTATACTGATTGGGCCCTCTTTCATTTGGAGCTTGGGAAGACTTGGGCCGAACATAGAGATCAAAATGTCGTCCCACATCAACCGGTGGAGCAGTTCCTAGAGACTGAGGAGGGTTACATTGATTGGTTTCACAGGAGGACTGTGAGACTGATCAGTAACCCTAACAACTACCCGGCGGTCCAACGAGACGGAGGCTATCAGCCAATGGCCGAGCGGGCAAAGTGTGACGTAAGTTCCTATATTGTGAATTATTATTATTATTATTATTATTATTATTATTATTATTATTATTATTATTATTATTATTATTATTATTTATATTATTATTATTATTATTATTTATATTATTATTATTATTTATATTATTATTATTATTATTATTATTATTTATATTATTATTATTTATATTATTATTATTATTATTATTTATATTATTTATATTATTATTGTTTATATTATTATTATTATTATTATTATTATTATTATTATTTATATTATTATTAATGTTATTATTATTATTATTATTTATATATATTTTTTTTTTTGTGTCCATAACTCATTTGTTTGAATTTTATTTTCAGTATGGTGCCATGGAGGGGGCTTATGACACGTTACAAAGTGTTCAACACTTGTTGGATACAGCCCATCCCCAATTGCAGGCTGCATGGCAGAAGAGCCAGAACCTCCTCCATAGTTGTATGACTGTTGGAGGCCAACAAGTCATACAAGGGGCGTCGTCTAGTCAACTTCTATCTGAAGAAGACTACGTCCCTTTCCAGGCCACACAGTCATATCGGGCGAGGCATCGACCGTCTGGCAACATTGGTGGAGGTCGAAGACGGCGTGCCCGTGAACCCGCTGCTGCCACTGCGTATGAGGACGACGAAGAAGGTGATAATTTTTTTTCATTAAAAAGTGTTTATTTTTTTATTTTATTTTTTGTTTTGTTTTTTTGTTCAGCCGAATTTCTAATTTGTTTAAAAAATGAATTACTCAGATCAAGAAGAAGCTGCCACACCTATCCAGACCGCATCCTCGTCTTCTTCAGGACAGCGGCCTTCTTCAGGACAGCGGCCTTCTTCAGGACAACGGCCTCCTAGGAAGGGGTCCCGACAGCGTAGACCTCCGGATACATATACTCCTTTCTAGTTAGTTTGTGTATTTTGTAGTTTGAACTTTGCAGACATTTGTTTTGTATTTAAAAACCGTATATTGACCTTTTACGTTTTATATTGTGTTTTTTGAACATTGCATTGTGGCTGATTGTTTTTTATATAATGTATGTTGAATTATTTTTTTGCCGAATTGATATATATGAGTTGGTTGAACAGGTGTATATTGGACAGGTTGGTTGATTGAATAGGTTTATATTATTATTAATTTTTTTAATGAAAAACGTATTCTCGTTATATGTTTTTGTGTCAAAATTTACTTGAAAACGTATTTTTAGAATACGTTTAATATTTTCAGAAAATTAATATTAACAAGAAAATATTTTTCATAATACTAAAATAAATTTTAGCATAAAAACGTATTCGCAACATACGTTTTAAGAAAAACGTATTCAGTGTATACATTTGGAAATTAAATTTTAGCAAAAAAACGTATTCAGAACATACGTTTTACTGAAAACGTATTCGGCGTATACGTTTAAACATGAAAAACGTATTCTTTTAATACGTTGTTGTTTATGTTAATTAAGATTAATTATCTTAATTACGTTTTTTTTAGTAAAACGTATTCGCAGAATGCGTTTATAAAGGAAAAACGTATTCCCGTAATACGATTTTATATGAAAACCGTATTCTCGAAATACGTGTGTTTGATTTTTTCCACATAATTTTTTATTTTTTATTTTTGTCCACTTATTTTTTTTTTTAAATAAATAATTAATTCTTGGGGCCAGCCTTGCAACCCATTTTTCCACACGTGAAACCCTTTCAAGTCAGCCTTGAGAGCTTTTAAATTTGGCAGGTTGAATCATGGTTATTGCCTCAATTAAGTTGGGGAAATTTTCTCTCATTTTTAATCCCATAACCCACACGCATTCCCTTCACTTCCCCCATACCAAATTTTGAAATTTTTCCATCCCCTCTACTCTCTATTTCATGCAAAAAGACGAGCAGGAGCCACCAAACGCACCGCCCCTCACAACTCCTACCCTGCGCATCATCTCTCGTCGCTGCCAACCCCTCCTGCCGACGCCTTTCACGTGAGCAGGCCGCACACCTCCACGCGAGAGGATTCTAGCATCAAGCCAACATCTCCCAGCCTCTGTTCCATCCACCATGAGCAGGACCACCAAGACCTCGATCGTTGGCCGTTCGTCGGAAGCCAAACACGCACGAGAAGAGCCAAGTCGCGCGAGAGCCACCGATGCCTTCCTTTGCATCCCGATCTAGCCCTTGTCCGATTTGCTTATAGATTCGCAAGGTGTGCGGAATGTGATGGCTTTAACCTCCTTGAATATTGAGTGACATGGACTGATTCGATTGGATCTTTAATTATTTGCGTTGGATCTAAATTGATTAAGATGAGGCTTATTTGACTTAAATGAAGAATCAGTAAATATCGAGTTTCTTGTGGATTTTCTGTGGAAATATGGAACTTTGCGTCGTCCTTGGCCTGATATGAAAGTCCTTGGTCGATTTCATTGAGTTTTGATGCCTATGTGGATTTTTTAAGTCTATGTTGTCTCTGAAATTTGTAAAAAATCATGATAAATAGAATTCTCGTCCTTTTTGGCTAAAATTTTGAGGGTAAGCTCTTGCTATGTTGAGGTTCATTGTGTTAATTTTCACATTTAAATTTGATTTGTATCTACCCGAACATAAGCCTGCTTTTATTGGCCTTAATCTTTGAAAAATGTCATAAAATAATTCCCTCGTCCAAATGACCTGATATTCTGAGGTTTGGAGTCTTATATGATATCAAGCTTGCTTTTCAATTTTCATACAAAAACTCCAAGTATGTCCTATTGAACTGAAAACCCTTCATTTTGCCTTTTGATTTGCAAAAAATCATTCTATGTGTTAGGGTTATGATTAAGGTTCAATCCTTATATTCTGGTCCTTCATTAAGTGTATTTTATCTGGTAAAAATTTCGTTTGATTTCCCAGAGCCAAACTCCAAAAGTCTCAGTTGTAATGTCTCAGCTGTCAGTGGCCTCGGGCCTCTGCCAGCGCCACCGCACGTGCCCAGTGCCTCCTCCCCGGGTCACCAGTGCCCCTCAAGCATGTCCCTGCGTGTTCCCGCGTCGACCACATGTTGTCCCGCACCTGCCTGCGCTAGACGTGTCCAGCGGCCACCAACCGGCCCTCAGGCGCTCCCAGCGCCACCACCCGCAGACAGCAAGCGTCGTCCCTCGCCGCAGCGCAACCAGGAGAGCCCACCAATTCCCAGATGTTGTAAGTATTTTTACCGGAGTAAAATCAAGAGATTCGTTCCCCAGATCGTATCACAAGGAAGGTTGGCCGGATTAAATTGTGCGAATATTCAATCACAAAAGAGAAAATAATCCTAACACTCTAATCAGGTTGATTCAGTTTGATTTTAGCAACCGAATTATAAAACGAGGCTAGCTATTCTAAACTCACAATTCAAAACTCAAGTTCAAATAATGATAAGGGGCTAGGGTGTCGGGGACAATCGCTTCCGGTTCTCAATACATTTAACGGGCAATCAACTACTCGGCTAAAGGACTCGAAAAACTAACTCATCTAGAGATTCATTCTCAATAACTCACGAAACAAGAGAATAAACATAAAAAAACCATTATCGAATCAATTAGCACATAGACAATACATTTCCGAACAAGCCTATTCTTAACGAGTCTAGATCGAATGATTTCTCCCCATTCGGTTCTAAAATTGATTAATTAGATTAAGTTGGTAATCAAGTATTTAAACCCTAGGTTAAGCACAACTCGAAAAGATGAGCAATTATGATGCATATAAACGAAATCAAACTGGAACGATAACCCCTAGCCCTAGCTAGCGAATTTAGCTACTTATCACGAATTTAACAATAGCATTCATATAAAACAAAGCCAAAAAATCATTAGATAAAATGAAAATTGAAGCTTACGATTAAAACGAAGGTTCAATGTCAAATCCCGAGTACAAAGCAAATCCGAAAATATCAATCTTGGAGTTGTTGCTCTCCAAGATGAATCACAATCAAAAGCTAAGAGAGAAAAAGAGTTTTTAGGTGAAAAATACAAAGAATAACATTAAAAACTTAGAACATAACATAATGCCATCATTTAAAAAATTTGCATAAATAAATCCTGGAATCGCGCCTTCCGCGGTCGCGGAGCTTCCCGCGGGCCGCGGCGAAGAAGGCCTCCGCGGCCGCGACCAGCCTCCGAGGCCGCGACCTTTCTTAAGCTGAGGTGGGGACTCTGGGACTTTTTGTTCGCCGCGGCCGCGGTGAAGAAGGAGTCTTAGCCGCGGCGACAAAAACTAGGGCCGAGTAATTTTTGTTCCCTGTGGCCGCGGGGAAGTAGTTTCGCCGCATTTCTCGGGCTCCCACGTATGCTTTCGGACTCGGAATTTACTTCCGTCATTTTCTACTTGACTCGACCCCAACCTTCAAGGTAGTAATCCTCGCATGGTCTCTTTTCTCTCTCGAAATCAATAACCGACAAAACCACCTAACCTGCACATCACCACTGACCAGAAAAAATGCAGAAAATTTGGAAAAATGAACAAAAAAACCAAAAACGAACAAAATAGGAAAAAGCACGAAAAGACACAAAATGGACCAAGAACCAAATAAAAATACCTAGAATGGGGAAAAATAAAGATAAAACAGACACGAAAACCGACAAAAATAGAACAAACAACTCCGCCACACTAAAACCATTGTTCGTCCCGAACAATGAAAAAAAAAGAAAAGAAAAGAAAACAAACGAGATTGGACAGTGACTTTAAACAAGAAAAGTCTCAAACTGATTAACTAAGCTGAAAAGAATTTCGATGACCACGAGAACACACCTTGACAATGTACTCAATCACTTGATAACACAGACTCTCGAATACGAAGATATGATATAAATGCCTCACTCAATTTCTTCGAAAAATAAAAGACAGGAGCACTCAAATTGGACGTCAGTCAAATCAATCGTATGCTTGCCTATCGTATAACCTCTACTCTAAATCAATCAAACTCATGAGATGGTGAATCATGAGGACTTCTAGGGATGTAACGTAGGCTTCGGGATTGGGTTAGACAAATATAGATTAAGTGGCTAAAAAATAGGACATCACAACTCAAATACTCAACCGTAATCAACAACTCCTTCCCATCCTTTGCCAAAGCCAACCGCTTTCTCATTATTATCATTTTTTTCCTTTCTCTCTCTTTCTTTTCTTCTTTTTTTTTTTGGTAACCTTATGGACATTTTATCTAGGGTTAGCCATCGAGTTTTCTGCTCGAGTCTCCTAGACCGGTTTTCCGTACTCATTACTCGAGGCCGCTAATTTAGCCGTCGGAGCACTTGGAGTATAATCCATTCGTTCACAAGTTTTTCTTATATATATATATATATATATATATACACACACACACACACAACTCAAGACTCCAACAATCATCACCACCCATTTTCCAAACACCATCAATACGAGGTCAACAGCAAAAATATATAAAATACGGCTCAAAGAGGTCACTAGTGGTTATTGTTCTCGAATGAAGAAAAAGGATACACAAATAACAAAGAATGCCTCAATCATGTTCACCTGTCACAAATCAAATCGACTTATCACAAAGCAGACTCAAGGCAAGTTTTGATTTACTAACATTCAGACCAATATCACACAAGAAAATGAATATGACTCAAATCTCACATGGTATATATATAAGTGTTAATCAAGGCAACCAAGCCACATAAAAAATATGCCACTCAAGATCATCATCACATCTATCTAACGTCATCAATCAATCATTAACCAATCTCAAAATTCACCAATGTCCAACTCGAAAAACAAATAAACCTAAAACTAGACTGGTCCACCAAGCAAAAGACAGAAATAGACACAACTTTAAACAAAAAAGACTAGACCTGGTCAACCACGTAGTCACATAAGCATGCAAAAACCCCCCACACTTAAAATCAGACAATGTCCCTATTGTCGATCGTAAGTGAAAGGGAGTCACACCACATAATTAACCGACTCGAAACGAACAACTATACAAAAATAAGAGAAAGAGAAAAAGAAAACGTACAAAGCACAGTAACAAGTCACTGTGCGTCCGAAGGTGGTGGTCGCGGGTAAGGCTGACTGGGTCCCGAGCTCCAGCGAGTGTCCCACTGGGTGAACCTCTAATCCCAACTGTCCATCCGAGCATCTTGCTGGTCCTGCCGCTCGCGAATAGACCAGAGACCGTTGTTAAATCTATCGAAGTGCGTGCTCATCTGAGTCCAGTGGGTCTGATGCTGGGTCTCCCAATGGTCCCACTGATTCTTCTGCTGGGTCTCCCAGCTGGCCCACTGGGTGCTCTGACGGCTCTCGAGATTGCCCATCTGCTATCGTGGGCATCAAAGCGATCGTGGATAGAACGAATGTCGGCCGTATACTGATTCTGAAACGAGGTCCACCATTCCGGTGGCTGTTGTGGAGGAATCTTGGACTGTGGGTTCGGAGGCGGTGTCCAGATGGGTGGAGGTAAGGAAATGGTCATCATCGACGTTCATCTGCTCATGCTCGTCTCCCTCTGCTTGTTGCCGAGACGACCCTACATGATCGGGGTTAGGCGCACTCTGCTGGAGCTTTTTGAAATAGGTCTCGTAAGCCTGACGCTTCGTATACTCCTAAGCGGTGTTCCAGGTCTTGATAAGTTCAGCCTGCTTCAGCTCATTAAAATTGATACATCGCATCTGAGTCTCGTCTTGTCCCCACGTGACGTCGTACAAATTGATGGGATGAGGAGTGATTCCGAAGTGTCGGGCGAGTGTGGTTACAAAATGACCAAGTGCCGGTGCTCCACGCCGATTGAGTGCAATCCGCTTGAGCTAAATATGAATTTGATGTGAGTAACGCCTAAATATGTTTAAATCGAAAAATGATTTTCAAAATATTTAACTGTGATTTTAGATGAGCCCGGGATTATTCTTTAAAAATGAACAGGGCGTTACGGTGTGGTCTCAGAGCAGATCTACGTTTCTGTAGACCACCTTATTTGAATTATGTGCTATTGTAAATGACCAATCGTCTTCATCATGCCGCGCCAGATCAAGGTATGTATTTATGAGGTGAATTGCTTCTTGTTTATGTTCTATTGGGGCTTGAATTTATCCTCCTTCTTTGTATATTTTATTGAACTCAGTGTTGAGTCTCGAGCTAAATTTTTAGCTTATCAAGTTCATAGATATGCCTCCACGCCGAGCACCGCACGCTCAGCAGGCCCCGACTACTCAGGATGATGATCACATTCAGACGGTTATTCAGTTTCAACGGCTAAAACCCGTCAACTTTTTCTGGAGACGAGGGACCCACAACTGTAGCTGAGTGGATTCGCAAAATTGAGTTGATCTTCGACTTGCTATTCTGTACTGACGAGCAGCACATAGCATGTGCCCAGTTCCAGATGGATGGGGATTCTTCCACCTGGTGGTCCGATTACTGGAGACTAAGGCCAGCCGAGAAGACGAACGTCACCTGGGAGAGAATGAAGGAGATAGTTTTGGAGAATACTTTCCTCAGAACTACAGGGCTCGCATGGAGAGAGAGTTTTGGGAGAGAGAGTTTTGGGACCTTCGACAAGGGATCAGGACCGTCGAGGAGTACGAACGGGACTTCACGCATATGGTTGCTTCGCCTTGCATCTGGTGGACACTGATTTGAAGAAGGTCACCAAGTTTTGGGATGGGCTCTGCCAGACATCTGTTTTCATGCCCAGATGGTACCAGCCAGTGATCACCGTTCAACTCGATTCTCATTCGGGCAAGAGAAAGGTCGACCACCACCGAGAAGGAGGCGAAGCGCAGAGGTTTTGGCTGACAAAATTACCGCCCCGCAACTCAGGGGCAGATATCGATATGCGCATCTTGCGGCAGGACCATTGGGAAGTGTCGTGCCGCCCAACGCAACGTTAATAACTGTCAGCAACCTTGCCAATTTGCCTACATGTGCCCCAAGCCGAAGAGGCCACAACAGGGGCTATTCCTCCAGCCTCAGCAGCAGATCTAGCAGCCGCAGCTGCAGATCAAACAGGTGCAGCCGCAACGGCAACATCAACCAGACCAACTGAGGTTTGGCAGAGTTGGTCAAGCACGAGTGTACATGTTGACGGGTCGAACTATCCCTATTAGAAATCAATGATGACCATCTTCTTGCGTTCACTTGGAAAAGGCGCGTGGGAAAGTGTTGAGTACGGGTGAAAACATCCGATGATGAAGAGAGCCCCAGAGAAAGGCGATGTCGATGGAACGTCCGATGAAGTGCCCAAACCACGCGACATATGGACTGACATGGACAGAATGCAAGAAGATGCTAACTTTCGAGCCTTGTATGCTATTTTAACGGCGGTTGATCAGACTCGACACAAGATGATATTTCAATGCACCACGGCAAAGGACGCATGGCGTGTTTTGGAACGTCAGTTCGAAGGGTCAAAAGCGGTAAAATCCTCCAAGCTTCAACGTTTAACTTTGGCCTTTGATGACATAAGGATGAAGGAGGATGAGACCATCGACATGTACTACTCAAGGTTCTGTGACCTCGTGAATCAAAGTGCAATGTTGGGTGAAGATATCTCAAAAATTCGACAAGTTCAAAAGATCATGAGGACTCTTCCGACTCGTTTTCGTGAAAAAATCACTATGCTTGAAAGTTTTCAACGAGTCAAGCCTCTAGATCTTGACGACCTTTATGGTGAGCTTCAAACATTCGAGGTCAACAATGATTATGACAAGGTGAAGAGTAAGGGATTGGCCTTGAAAGTTGCTGCTCCATATCAAAGTGCAGACATCGATGGAGATGAAGGTTCATTAGAAGAGGATGCTGAATTTAATGAGGCATTTGCACTAATTGTTAGAAATTATGGCCACATGCGTCAGAAGCTGTACAAGAACAAATTTCAAGGGAAAAAGCCGGCGAATTTCAGCAAGGCTCCTTCGCAAGAGAAGCGAACCAACATCCCTGCTTCCAAGATGGAGAACCAAAAAGTCGAGAAGGACCAATGCAGAGAATGCAAAGACTTTGGGCACTTTCAGTTCGAGTGTGCTAACCTGAAGAAGAAGAACAAATCCTTGAAGGCATCTTGGGATGATTCCGATGAAGAGCAGACAAATGAACCGACATCGCATACCAGCAACATGGCCGTCTACCCACTAAATGTTCTTTTTATGCCTTAGCTCTACATATAGTCCTTCTGACTCTGAATCTGGTAAGAACCTTCATTATTCTGAAAATTATGATTCTAATGGATCTAACGATTCTGCAGATTCGAGCACGTGCACTGATCCCATACATCTCTTGGCGATGGAAAAATGCATACAAGCTGCAAAAGTGATGAAAAATCTGCGTGCTCAAATTCAGTCTCTCAAGATGAACGTACATCAGGTTGACACGGACAAAGATGTTGAATATCTGAAGAAGGAGCTACAGAACATGAGAGAGATCAATGGCAAACTCAATGACCAATTGACCTCGTCTTTCACGCATGAGAAGAAGGTTGAACTTCAGTCCGCACTCGCACGACCTATCATCCTGGAGAACGGACTGAAAACATTCATGCAGGCAAGTTCCGAAAAGGATCAGGTCATTGAATCTTTAAGAACTGAACTTTTTTCGTTGTAGAAAATTGTAGGTGATAAAGATAAGGAGGTTCTAACTCTCAAAGGTGAACTCTCTCGGGTAATGAACGAACATGTGAACCTGAGGGGTTGCTTAGCACAATGCGACCAGAATTTGAAGGAAAAATCAGCTGAGCTTGAACGTAAATATAAGATTCTGAACAAAATGAACAAAGGTAAGGCTAATGTTGACGAGCTCTTGGACATGCACAAGAGCCAAGTCGGTCGACAAGGGTTGGGCTATATCGGGCAAAAAGGTTAGAATGAGTTATTGAACAACAAAGGTAAACAGGTTCAGAACTTACATGCTAAGTTTGTTCTCAGCTCATCAGGTAAGCAAATTCTCCCTGAGATGAACCAACATCCGAAGGTATATATGAAAAATGTTATTCCTGTGTGTCATTATTGTGGTATCTCTGGTCACATACGTCCTAGATGTTATAGGATGCAGCATGATTTAAATTTAGGAAAGGTGAGTCAATGGAATCAGTTAGGTATACCCATGAAGGTTCCTAAATTGAAAATTGATCTTAAAAACCACATGCAACCAAAGATTTGGGTTGTAAAGGATAAACATAAGTGTTTTGCATCTGTGTTGTCTTTGAAAACCTCATTGGAAGGTAAATGGTATTTGGATAGTGGTTGCTCTAGACATATGAATGGTGAACCTTCATACTTATCTGACATAGTGGAGAGGTCACTTTTGGTGATGGATTTAGTAACAAAGTCATAGGTGTTGGTTGCTTGAATATTGATGGGTTACCTAAACTGAAAGATGTGTTACTTGTTGAAAATCTGAAAGCCAACTTGCTTAGTGTTAGTCATCTATGTGATCAAGGGCTTAATGTCAGCTTTTCACGAAGTAAGTGCACTGTGATTGATAATAATGATGCATGTGTGCTTGCAGGTTCACGTTCGACTGACAATTGTTATTTGCTTGATGTTGGTTCAAAGTGTCATCAAACTATTTCTAGCGACACTGAGATATGGCATCAACGTCTTGGGCATATTGGCTATTCTCATTTAATAAATTTGTCTAATGCAGGAATTGTTCGAGGAGTGCCGAAACTGACGATGAAGGTTCATCCAGTTTGTGGACCTTGCCAAATGGGGAAGCAGACACATACACCCCACAAGGCTATACAGCAGATCACTACCAAACAAGTACTCGAACTACTGCATATGGATTTGATGGGACCGATTCAGACACCTCAGCAAAATGGTGTTGCAGAGAGGAAAAATCAGACATTGCAAGAAATAGCGAGAGTAGTGCTTCATTCCGAGGAGATGTCACTTCGTTGGTGGGTTGAAGCAATTAACACTGCATGTTATCTCACCAACCGGGTATACATTCGACGAGGTATTGGTGTTACTCCTTATGAACTCTGGAAAGGTATGTCTCCGAATCTTAAACATTTGCATATATTCGGCTGTAAGTGCTACATTTACAATGATCGTGAGCAGCTAGGTAAGCTTAATGCCAAGAGTGATATTAGTTATTTTTGTAGGTACTCTTCTAATAGTCGTGCTTACAGGGTGTATAACACAAGTACTCACACGGTTATTGAAACAATCAATGTCACTTTTGATGATGTTTTGCTGATTGTTCGTTTATCTAGTTCTATTGGTTTTGATTTTGTTAATTCTGTTTCTTCCCAGAATAAACAAGAAGTTGAGGTAAATGAGGATGATGTTAGGAATGAAGAACCTGCTTTGGACAATGTTGGTGAAAATTTTCAAAATTTTGAGTCCGATGAACCTTCATTGTTAGGAAATCTGCCTGAATCAAAGCGAGACCCACCTGCGAAGACTCAGAAAGGTCATCCTTCAGAGCACGTCATAGGTGCCTTAGATGAGAGAAAAACCAGAGGTGTTAGGCTAGATTTTAAGAAGATGATTGGAATTTCGCACTTTGCATGTTACACCTCTTTGATAGAACTTAAAAACGCGAAAGAGGCACTAAAAGATGAGTGTTGGATACAAGCAATGCAGGAGAAATTAGAGCAATTCACTAGGAATGACGTGTGGGAGTTAGTCCCTGAACCTTCATCATGTAATGTGATAGGAACCAAATGGATTTTTAAAAATAAAACTGAAGAATTTGGTAATATCACTAGAAATAAGGCACGTCTTGCTGCTCAAGGGTACACTCAATCTCCGGGAGTTGATTTTGATGAGACTTTTGCTCCAATTGCGAGACTTGAGTCGGTTCATATATTTTTATCTATTGCTTGTCTAATGCGGTTTATTTAGTACTAGATGGATGTCAAATCTGCATTTCTGAATGGGATCTTGAATGAAGTTGCGTATGTGAAGCAGCCTGATGGGTCCACTGATCTGAACTATCTTAATCATGTGTGTCGACTGAAGAAGGCATTGTATGGACTGAAGTAAGCACCACGCGCATGGTACGAGAGGCTAACCATGTACCTTCTAGATAAGGGCTTCAAGCGAGGGGGAGTCGATTAGACGTTTTTTGCTCTCAAGACGAACAAGGACTTTCTCTTTGTTCAAATCTACGTGGATGATATCATCTTCGGCTCAACCTCTAATACTATGGTCAACCACTTCGTACAGCTCATGTCCTCCGAATATGAGATGAGCCTTGTCGGTGAACTTACATACTTCCTCGGACTTCAGGTAAAGCAAGGTAAGGATGGTATTTTTCTCCATCAAAGTAAGTATGCTAAGAATTTGGTTAAGAAATTTGGTCTTGAAAATGCTAAACACCCTCTGAATCCTATGGGAACTCATACGAAGCTCTCTAAGGATGATGAAGGTTTATCTGTTGATCAAGCTCTTTACCGAAGCATGATAGGTAGTTTGTTGTATCTTACAGCGAGTAGACCTGGTATTTGTTTTAGTGTAGGTTTGTGTGCTAGGTACCAGTCTGATCCCAAAGAATCGCACTTGAAGGCCGTCAAACACATCATTAAGTATGTTGGCGGTACATCTGATTATGGGATTTTTTATTCTTCTGACACAAGTTCAAGCCTTGCAGGTTATTGTGACGCCGGTTGGGCGGGAATCTTGATGATAGAAAAAGTACCTCCGGAGGATATTTCTTCATTGGTACAAATCTTGTTTCTTGGTTCTGTAAAAAGCAAAATTGCATCTCTTTGTCGACTACCGAGGCCGAGTACATAGCTGCTGGAAGTTGTTGTTCCCAACTTGTGTGAATGAAGCAAGTTCTTCTTGAATACGGGATGAAGGTACATTCTAGTCAACTTTTTTGTGATAACACCAGCGCCATAAACATGTCCAAAAACCCTGTCCAGCATTTACGCACTAAACATATTGACATTCGATATCATTGTATTCAGAATCTAGTTGAGGATGGGATTATAGTTTTGGACCATGTACCTACACAAGATCAGCTCGCTGATATTTTTACAAAAGCATTGAATTCTCAACGTTTTATATCTCTAAGGGAATCCTTAGGGATGTGCATTATGTGATTTGCTTGCGTGATTGCATTATATTATATTATACTGTATTATATATATGTAAGTTCATTATTATCTATTGCACGGTTCATGTAGGTTTATTGTATTAGGCATATTTTGGACATTGCATTATTGCACCATAAAATCATTTTGAACGTACATGGGTGCTCTCGAATTGGTTTGATGTTTGATTGATTGGACTAAGTTTTCTTTTATTTCTGCGGCACAATGACCATTTAATTCTGCGAGAAAGAGATACTCTCACAAAATGAGCAGCGGGCAACTATCACATGAGGTGTTTTACTTGTGATCACCTGTGAAACGAGTTACATGCTTAGAATATGCGTGAGGTGTGAAAGCTACTTGCAGTCATTGCTCTCACGAGTGATGTAAGTTCATCTGTTGCATAAGGTTGGTCACTTCATTAAAAAAAATAATAAATAAATAAATAAAAAATATCTCTGAAAGTGCAGCGAGTAGGCTAAAAATATTGTGTTGGATAACCGCGCTCCAAAGTAATGGGCTTGACTTCGGCGTATAGTTGTTGTTAGTAAGTGAAACGGGGTGCGGAAGTTCATTAAATGCGATGACTATATCACAAAGTATTGTGGCTGATTTCTGGATGGAATACTCCGGTTATTGCTAAGAGAAACGTGGTGTAGAAGTCTTTGGGAGATATAAGATGCTGCATTTTATCTTGTTCATTCGCTTATATTATTTAGTGTCAGCAGTTATGAGGATTGCTTGGAAAGATTTTTCGAATTATTAGATTATTTCGGTCACTTATGTGTGTGAACATTGTGGTTTTGTGTGTTTTTTTTTTTTTAATTTTTATGTGCGATTTACTTCATTTTTAGGCATTCTTGCATGATTTCTTATGAGGTTTGAATGGAAAAGATTCCATGCTCAAAATTATTTTGGGTGCATTTTCTTGACTAGTTGTCTAATCCTTGATTTTATTTCCTTGTCTAACGATGTTTCATGTCTTGATTGTGAAGTGTGTTTATGAGTTGGAACCATATCTTTTTCTTGTCTTACTATCCATCTCTTTATCTCTCTTTGCAACCAGAATTTCCTTCTTTACGACGTCTCTTACACTATACCTTTTCTAACCTCGAATATGGATGTACCTACATCTCTTATTTCTGGTATGAAGTCAAGTTTGGGAGCAACAACTGCTGAATCTTTGGCATTTAGATCGGAAACATGGGGAGAAATATGCAAAAGGATAGAAATGCAAGTTCTGATTGATTTGAGAAGTTTGTGGATAGTACAGTTATAAAGATTAATGCGAGTTCTGATTATTTCTGAGTTTGCTCTCATTAGTACTGTTTGCTCTGATTAGTACTTATACCTTGAGTCTTAACACTGATCACGTACTTTCATTGGCTCTGATTTGGTGTTCTTTTTTTGATTATTTTGCCCTGATAGTTTATTTTCGAGTCTTGCCATCTTGCTCTGATATTGGACCTGCTATACTCTGATTTTTTGGTCTTATGCTCTATGGTTTGATAGTTTATAGTTTGATGACCTATGTTGGTTCATCTGCACTGGTTGCGAGCTTGACTTGTCTTTTGCAGGTTCTGTTTCAAGAAATGGGTTTTCGATCTACATGCCAAAGGGAGAGATTGTAAGAAAATATAATTTGGCATTAATCGAAAATATTATTTATTTATCATATTTGTTTCTTGAAATAGGTATCATGGAATAATGCTTGAAGAGAAAGGGAAGATTTCTATCTTAACTTTCCATATTTTAATTATTCTCCTTTTATGCTATTTGGATTTAATTATCTTCCTTTAACTTGTAGGTAAAGGAAATATATTAGATTCATTAGGAAATTTTATATATATTCACTTTCCTTATTTTGATATTCTCTTACAATATGTTGTGTTATTTATTGACTTCTTTTACTTGTAGGAAAAGGAAGAGCAAATATGATAAAAGCGAGATATTCTTGTGAGATTTAGGAGCTGAAATCGTGTGGAAGAAAGCTGGAAAATCGAGCAAGAAAAGGAAAGGAATCGACAAGAAAAGGAAAGAAATCGACAAGTAGATATTTCTGAAGGTTCGCACAGAAACAAGGAAAGAAAGTTCACAAAACTGAAGAGAGAGAGACACGTATAAATCTGGAAGATTTGGGCAAGATATTCGAGCATCGTGATCTACAAGGCATGGAGATTCAGTTTCCAAAATTTAGCGAGAAGATCAAGTAAATTTGGAAGCTCCAAATTTTTGATGAACCTGCATACCGTATATAGTTGTATATATATTAGTTTCACGAGCTCTGATAGGAGATGAGCCATTCCATTATTCTTTCAGAGAGTTTTAGAGTTTTATTCATTGAGAGCTCGTGAGTTTTTTTATTATATTTTATAGAGTGATCGGATTCCAGCATGTAGGTTCATCGCTGGTAATTCAACCTGTCAATTCAGTTTTCGTTTCTACTTGGTGCTTGGGACGAGCATCTTTATTCTGCTTGGAGGGATCCATACGTGCAACGTAAGTCCACGTCGTGGCCAGAAAAGTAGTTAGGTGGGTGGAGTACAAATTAGGTTAGCTTAGAGGGAGTCTATGCGTGTAAATCCTATTTGTACTTGTTGGCCAAACACTTGCTTAATGAAAGAGTTCTGAGGGAGAGTGGGACGCTCTCCTGAAAGTTTGTTTTTATTTATTCGCCTCCACAAATTTTACATGAACGTTCATTGTTTTTAGTATCAGCGCGAATTTGTGTATTCCCCCAAAACTTCACGTTCTAAAATATCCTATATATATCTCGCGAACTAGTTCAATATTCTGCACCTCTCACAACTAAGCTTCTTTCCAACAATGGACAATTGTAACTTATTCATTTTTCTGTAGTTTCTTTTTCTTCTTGTTCCTCTTCTTCTGGCTTTCTCTGTTCAGGATAATCAGGTTTGCAAATTTTTTTAAAGTGGAACTTTTGCTGTAACTGAAGTGTCACTATATATTAAGACTCACAGCTTATGTAATGAAAGCTTTAATTATATTTATTATCCATAAGTAAATATCGTGTACCTTGGGGAGCGTCATGGAGATAAAACCCACCAAGAGATAGAAGAAAACCATCACTCATTTTTGTTCTCTGTGAAGGAAACTGAGGAAGATGCAAAATCTTCTCTTATTTATAGCTACAAACGCAGCATTAATGGCTTCGCCGCTTTTCTTACCCAACGAGAAGCTTCCGAAATTTCGAGTGAGCCAAAACTGATTTAAAGAGAAAATTTTCAAAACTAGTCCCACATGTATAGGGGAATGATACTTTTGGTCAGTGAAAATCAAAATAGTCGTACAACTTAAAAAAGTAAATCAAAAATAGGACTTTTGATGTCGGATATATGATTTCTAACCCGAAAAGAAGGTGACTTTTTTTAACACGACGACAATCATCGCACGTGGCACAATACTTGTGGGACTAATTATAAATATTTTTGCTATTTTTATATTTTTATTCTCTTCTTTATATTTTTTTTTTCAGAACGATAGATATATATAAAAACGCACAAAAGTGCAAAATTACAACCACAAGCTGAATACAAACAGCCAACAGCTAAATGCAAGCAGCCAACAGCTGAATAAACAGGGAGAACGGGAACGAAGCCCGCCTAGAACCGACCCCAATGGGGTAATACTCAGAACACAAAAATAACACTACGACACTAAAAGCTCGCAAAGGGAGAATAAAAAACACACAGAAACGACCCTAACAGGGTAATGCCCGAGTGTACGGTCCCAAAAGGATAATAAAGTCACGCTCGGGCTAACAGAGGCCAACGGCCCAAACCTAAAACACTGACCACACAGAACAAGAAAAACAACACAACACACAAAACAAAACTACAAACTAAAGACTAACTAAACAAACAGCCTCCCTCAGCAGAAACATCCGAAAAGAACAGCAGACACAACCAACTCCGAGGAAAGCTCCGAAGCTCAGGAACCTCACCCGCCACTGCAGAAGGCCTAGCAAGACAAAGACCCAAACCACAAAGCAAAACCGAGAAATCGACTTGCACACCATCGCAAGAAATCAAAACGCCCCCCAACCGGCTAACACCACTAGTCAATCCGAACCATCCCAAAATTGCCTAACACCACTAGCCAATTCCAAAAACGGACGGCCTCCCACCAACTCATAAGCTGAGAAGGAGAAGGAAGGGGGCGACAGATTTCAGAGCTCCACCGTGCCGACCCTGCCCGAAAGAACAAACCCGGCCTGAGACAACCACCAATCCACCCAGCCCGAAAGCACGAAACCCGACCCGCCTCCGGCCAAAAACGAAGAACCGCAATCGGGAAGACCTTCCAGCCCAGACAGACGGGACGCTCCGTCCATAGTTCGAACACTACCACCACACCCAGCCACCCAGGACAGACCGCGACTCCCCCACAGCCACACCATAACACACGGCGAGCTGGAAGAGAACCATAGGTTGTCGACAGAAGCTAGAAATTGGGGTAACTCGAGCAGCGACGACGCAACAACAGAGCCGCACCATGTCACTGGAGCCGCAAACCACCCCGCCTCTCCACCCTGGGACTCCGACGGCTCAATCGCAGGTCGACGACCCCAGAACGCCGAAGAATTGCAACCGCGACCACCGGCCAGAGAGAGAGATATGAGGGAATCGCGGACAATAGCGAGGGTGCTCAACAGTGGGCAGTCCACCGGCAAGCCGGATGGACGCCGAGAGAGGCGCAGGAGGCCGACAATGAAGGCTAGGGTTACGAGAGTGAAAGAAGAAAAGGGGGGAGACGACGAGAGGAAAAAGAGGTTATTTGAATTAGGGTTTTTTTGAAAGTTATTCTCTTCTTTATATAATATATATATATATAATAACATAAATATATTATTAAGTAATCCAAGAAAAACATTATGAATATATATGATTACTTATTATATCTATTTACAACCAATTTCAGTTATAAATAAGAATACAATATGCATTGTAATAAAATTAGACAATATGTTAGCTACTTATATTTTGTGAAGTGTTATTTTTAATAGTTAATATCTTTTAGCGTCTTTTTATTATTAAATTATTGTAAAATGACAAAATAGTTTTATTTATGACATAATTATAGTTAATATTTTTTTTATTCATGACATAGTCTTTTTTATGTAAGTTTATAATTATTTCTTACAAAATATATATTTTTTTAGTATTTTTATAATTTGTTAATAATAAATATATTAAAAAATTATTAACTATAATTATATCATGAGTAAAACTATTTTTCAATTTTATAATAATTTAGAATTACAGCTAATACTTTTTACAATATTTACAGATTATAAGAATAAAAAAGAAATCGATATATATTTAAAATGTGAATATTCAATTGTGTCAATTCAACAATTGTATAGTGCTTCAAAGTTTTTGAAATATTCATATTTTGAGTAAGTAAACTATTAAGAAGAACAATTCTAAGAAAATATTAGTAACGAATTCATATAATATGATATTTCTAAAAATATTTTTGGTCATCCCAAATGGTACGAGCAAACTAAAAAAGAATAAATAAAATTAAATTGTGTGTTTATGTAACACCTCGCCTAGACTTACTAAAATCAGAGTAAATTTTTCGCGCTATAAAAGGCAAACTCTTATTTAATTTTCGAAAACTCATTAATTTTTCGAAAATACTTTAACTTTAATATACGGGATGCTACTCACTTAAATCTTAAATCTTTAATCTTTAATATCTTTAAACTACTAGGCATGGAACCGAGTATAATTCATTACTCTAAACATCTCAGGATTTAAGCATGCATAGACTGAAATTCTAGATACTGAAATACTGAGTGCGGAAGAAAATGCAAGCATGCATGAACAAAACATAATAACTCAAACACGTTCAAATATACATGACATGTTTACTAATAATATCCTTGCTATGACCACCACCGCATCATCGGCTCACGCTCTACACTCGACGCCGTCACCTGAAAAATGGTTAGTGGGGGGCGTGAGCATAAATAATCCACGTGCTCCGCCAGAACCGGCACTGAAATATACAACTAATATAATAACATATCATGACATCGGCATATATGCAAGTACTTAATGGGTCGGAAGAAAAGGATATGATGATGAACATTTTACTAACAAATTAGGCATTCATCCAATAAACACTTAAATCGGCAAACTACCTATAGCTGCTACTTAGCTGACTGCTTATAACCGCTGTTCAGCCGACTGTCTATAATCGATGTTCAGCTGACTATCTATAATTTCTGCTCGACTGGATAACTATAACTGATGCTCAACTGTCTACTATAATGAGTGCTCGACTGGCTAACTATAATTGCTGCTCAACTGACTAACTATAACTGCAACATCACGAACTAAACATACATCTGATATGATAAGCACATCCCAACCTCAGCATACATCTAATATGATAAAACACGTCGCAACCTAAGCATACATCTAATATGATAGAACACATCACAACCTAAGCATACATCTAATATGATAGAACACATCGCAAATGCGTATAAGTAAGTATATTGTCTATAACTGCTGCTCAACTGACTATCTCTAATAGCTGCTCAACTTACTCAATATAATTGCTGCTCAACTGACTGCTTAACAGGCGAGAAGTACACTAGGTCTTCACGCTCACGATAAGAAACTGTAGGACCTAATCTGTAGGTCGTTGCCCATACTAGGGCAAAACTAACCCTTATGCACTTCTAAGGTTGGAGCTTAACTCACAACTGCACTAGAGTCCTTGATACTACTGGAGATTCGAAACACTTGGTTATGACGAAACCTATCTCTAGATCAATGTCCCATAGGGAAGAATTATTCTAAGATCATCTGAAATTAGACTTAACTCAAGGCTGCTCTAGAGTTCTTAATTCACTTAACTCAAAGCTATACTAGAATTCTTATCTCAACTAGCGTTCGATTCACTTAGCTAAAAACGATCTACTTGCTAGGTAATTGCCCCTATTCGGGCGGAATCTCACATACATACCTCAACCATGGTATTGCGCTTATAGAAGATGCAATACCCAGTACTGGGTCCCCACCTGATATGCTGAAATGTAAGATCTGAATGGTTTGCAGCTGTCGGAGGCTCGACTCTCCACAAGCTACAAAATATATAAGCACAAATTATATTCTAAGTACTTATCTTAAAATTAAACTCGAATTATATCATTTGATCTGTCTAAGTTCGCTCGCTTGGCTATAAAATTATTTTAGCAATGTGCGAGCTGATTTTGAAAATTTATTGTCTTTGAGGCATTCTAGAGTTCTCTGAAATATTTCTAAGTCTGGAGCTAAATTCTGACTAAAATCTAAAATATATCTGGAATCTTAACTATATCTGGAAATTTAACTATATCTGAAATCTTAAATATATCTGAAATCTTAATCTGATTGAACCTGAAATTTATTTGAAATTCTATCTGAACTATATCTCGAACCGTCCGAACTGTTAGAGGTATGGTGTAAAAGCTGTGTTTTGCAGTTTTTATCAATTCCATTTTGATCTGGCAATCATGTTTCGGTCAAAGTACATATGTTTGCAGTTTATTTATTTATGCAATACATACTCCATGTATTATATTGAGATAGTGTGGTTCGAAGAGTTTCGAACGGAAAGATCACCTATCTGTTCCTTATAAGACTAAACTATTCGTTCACAGTCTAGACTGGCAGTGAGACCCCACTTGGAAAAAGACTGTAGTGTATTCCAGATTCAGTTGGTCTTTGAGTGAAGGATTACACTAGCACTTATGTTAAGTGTTGAACAGGACCACAGAAGGATAAGGATATGAGACTCACTGACCGTTGTCGTAACCTAGACCTTCAGTGATTGATGCGTTCTCTTAAGCTGTAAAATAATATAAAATAGGCATATATTTTTATTTTTTATTTATTTGATTTACCAAGTGATTCCTATTCTGTTAGGATGACATACGAGGTATTTTGGTAAATAAGAATAATTATATGATGTGCTATTATAGATTATTTATAGTCAATATGTTCCAGTGCGCTGGATTGATGACGTCCCCGAAATGAGCTCAGAAAGGAACCTTATGTTAAACCCTGCAGGTAGACGATTGTCTGACGTAATGGTTAAAGGCTGAGTGGTACTAATTTCGGAAATGAATAAGAATTTGATTAATTACTTTGTCAGTAATTTAATTAATCAACGGACGTTATATCTTAAACATAGGGAGATAAATCGATAAATCAGATTAATATTATTTAATCATGGAGGCTTGATTTTATTGGTAAAATAGTGGCTAAATGGGGAGAGCAATAATATTACTCTAGTAGGATGTTTTATTTAATTCCATTAAATAGGAATTAATTTTATTCCATATTAATTAATTAATTAGGAGAATAAAATTCCTACTAGAATCTTCTCTTGGGATTAGGAGACTTGGGAGTCTTCTAGAAGATGAAGATTAGTGGGAAATATATTTCCTACATTAATATATTAATTGGAGTAAAATTAGATTTCCTAAATTTGGATTTAATTCTATTCTATAATTATTAATTTAATTAGGAAAAGAAATTCCTACAAGGATCTTCTCTAGTGTTAGGAGACTTAGGAGTCTTCTAGAAGAGAGGGATTAGTAGGAGATCTCCTTCCTAGATTGAGTAAGTATTGGATTAGAATTAGGAGTCCTAGGCCTAATGGAATAAACCCATATTTACCACCTCCTTAAGGTCCCTAATGGAGCCCATAAATACACCATGTCCCATACTCTCCTACAAGGTTGTGTTGGCCGAAATTTCTCATCTACATACACGTGGGAATTGCTTTGTTCGAGAGTTTAGGAGATCCGATTAAATGCTCCACCATGTTTAATCGGAATAGGTGTTTAGGTAATCCATTAGAAGGCTTTTTGGTACAATTGATTGAGCTTTCTAATATATATATATATTCGGTCATCATGTCCATCTGATCGCCGCCCATCGCCGCCGTGTACCACCGCTGGAGATCGCCAATCGCCGCTGGAAGTCGGCCGAGCTCAGCCCAGCGCAACCGCACGTCACCGCGAGCAGTCGCGCATCGCCGAGCCCAACACACGACATCCAGCGACGCCCGTCTGTCCGCCATCGAGTTCCCAGCGATTACGCCCATCCCTGCTGTTCACTGTCGCCGATCGCGAGGTCCCAGCGCCCGTCCGTCACGCACGCATCATCCGAGTGCATCCCTGCTGCCGTGCCCAGCACGCCCGCGTGCATCCACAGCATCCCAGCGCCAGTCCGCGTAGGAGAAGGAGTCCCACCGCACGCGCGCACTCGCTCAGCAGCTGCCAGCGTCCACCCGCGCATCCCAGCAGTCCCGCGCGTACGCCCAGCGCCCAACGCACGATCGTTGCGACCCGCGTACCCGCACGCTGTCCGCGCCCGATGCGCACGAGCTGCTCGCTGAACCCGACGACTGAGACTCGCACACCGTCCGTTCGTGATCTGTTTGACGTGTTGATTAGAATCAACTAAAGGCCAAACCTATCCGCCCAATAGGTTTTGGTGTTCAGACGAACTTGACCAACGGTACTCTACATCGTCTCAGAGTCGGCAAAAATTTTAAAAGGTAAACGTCCATATCCTAACTATAGATTCCGCTGCGTTAGGATTT
>CACSLK010000984.1:10809805-10830210 GCA_902706635.1 Striga hermonthica
TTCGCGCTTGCGCTGAATGCGACCCTTCTTGCGCTTGAATGTTGCCCGTCTTGGGAATGCCTTTTCGCGTACCCTCGCGCATCGCCTTGCGCAACCTTCGTTGGCCTTCTTTCTTGCCCTCATTGTGCCCTGCATACGGGCTCGTAGTCGTCTCTTAGGCCATACATGCGTGGTTTTGGCCCTTTTCTCGGCCTTCTCGAGTCTTATCCGCTCTTGGACCTTCTCGTCGTCGGGGCTCGAAACCCACTTCCGCATCAATGCGGCACGTCGCAATGCGGCACACCAACAACCCGGGGCCCTCGTGCGTGGCATACCAACATGCAGCACCGACATGCGGTGTACCCGCAATTCGGAGCCAGTTCCTTCTGGCGAGCCTAAGCTAACTCGTGGAAAACTATGTTTGTCCCGGTCCAGTTTCAAGCCTCTATGGTATACCCGACTTAGTGACTTTTATTTCAAGCCGCCATGGTCACCCGGAATAGTGATTATTATACACTGGAAACTGGTACTACATAGACGCAACTGAAATTAGAACTTGAAACTTAAGTTCAATCCTTGGCTAGAATACTCGGGTATCTTCCCGATCGTCTGCCGGTCCACTCTTGATCATGAAACCTTCTCTCTTAAATACTATCTAGGTACGTTGGTGAATTGCACTTGTGTTCATATAAGATCGTATGGTGTCTACGCCAAAACTAGTATGTAACCCGTGCGATGCACGGGCTGTATTTACTTTGGAGAATATTAAATTAAAATATATTAATAAATAAAAGAGTGATAATTTGTAAGAAAATTATCAAACGATAAAATGTTCCTCATGCAAAAAAATATATTATTTAAACTTTTTTGTACACAATATTATTTGTTCAATCAATGGGCAACTCGTCGTCCCCACAAACTAATATTTTCAACACTTTTCTGTTATTTACATGCGAAACAAACAACATAATTGTCCGTGACTAAAAATCGATTTCTTTAAGAACATGTCAACGTACAATAAATGTTGACCTTGACTCTTCTTGATCTATTACTTAACATGTCAACGTACAATAAATGTTGACCTTGACTCTTCTTGACCTATTACTTACACAGGTAACAACATACAATTGGTCGTGATCAAAAAAAGATTTTTTTATGAACATGCCAATGCACATCTCTTATGTATTACTTACACGTAAAAACAACAACATATAATCGGTCGTTGCTAATAACCGATTTCTTTAATAATATGTCAACACACATAAAGACTGGCCCTGATCTTAAATGAAACTCTAAGATTAGAAGTAACTGGTGCTCTAGAACTTAAATGAAATCCTAAGATGGATCTTTTTATAATATGATAATTTACTTAGGCAGTCAGACAATGAGCTATTAGTTTAATATCGATTATCCTTGATTAGCTATATAATATTCACTAATATTTCTATATTTTTTATACAAAAAGTCTGACCATGACTGTTAAATGGAACCCCAAAATCAGAAGGAACTGGTGCCGCTGGAACTTAAATAGAAGTCTAAGATGGATCTATTTATAATATGATAATTTATACAACAGTTGGACAAATGAATTGGTGTATATCTACAAAAATATGTATGAATAATGCAAAACATTAAATATTACATCACACTAATTTTATGAGAGTGATTATATATAGTAGATATAAAATATAAAACATTAGTGATTAGACATTACTTCAGGCTAATTTTTTCAAGCCGAACAATTTTTAATTGAATGTGTGACAACTTGTTATATATTTTCAAACTGAACAATTTTTAATTCGACAACTTTCCTATTATATATGTGACAACTTTTTAGGTAGTAAATTTATATTTTGTGTATACGAAAACAAAAAATCGATTTACTATACAAAATTATGAAAATATTCCTTTTAAAAACAATTGACAAAAAGAATGCCAATAAAGGAAATTGGTGTATATCTAAAAAAAAATGATTTGTATATATCTCATATAAAATCGTTCATTTTCAAAATCTGCTACAATGAAAAATATATTTAAATATTAATATAAATATATAGATATTAATATAAATTTATATATTGTAATTGTTGGTTCCAATAAATATGATAAAATAAAAAAGAATCCTCACAAATGAGAATTCCAAAATTGACGCCATGTAAATTTAAATATTACTATAAAATTGTTTTTTTTTTGTGCGTATGTAACATATATGCTAATCCAAATTAATGATTCTAATAAATCTGTTAAAATAAAAAAGAATCCTTGATAAATATATAAGAGTTCCAAAATCGACTACATATAATTATTTACATAATCTTTGCCTACAAAACCACTATTAACGTAATTAAAGAAAAAACCAAGAATTTACTAAAACAAACACAAACCGAAAATCTAGTTATATGAAAATTATTCAATTAATGATTTATTTTTTATTTATTATTTTATATTATTTCCATCTATAGTAGATAATTAATATTTTGAGCGAAAAATGCTCATAAAATGTTTGGGTATGAAAATATCATATGTTATTAAAAACTTAATTGTAAACAACATTATTAGTTTGATTATTGGGCACACTACAATAAAATGATAAAATTCCAATAGAAATCTATTCCAAAAAAAATTATTCCAACGACAATTCCAACGGATATTTCAATACTATTATTTTCGTTGGAATGAATTTTCCATTGGAATTTCCGTTGGATTTTGACTATTCCAATGGTGGATTTTTCAACGGGTGGAAACAAAAATTCTAATGGAATTTGCATATTCCAACGGAAATTCCTACGGTAAAAAAACATTGGAAATATAGCAGTTGAAATCATCGAATTTCTAAGATTGACACTCACTCTTGTTTATCGTCATGACAATATAAATGAATGTTTATCTAAAAAACTTATTTTTTTTTTTGAAATGTAGTGATCGTGTGTTATTTTTTAATTTCGTGATTAATGGACTATTTTATTAATTAGTTGGTTTGAATCAATATATAAAAAAATTTTGTTGCCAATCGTTCTTAGAGTTTTTAAATAAATTTGTTTAAATGCATAAATAAAAAGAGACCTAAACTATGAAATTTTTTTCATCTTTTGAAATCAAATAAATGACAAACACTATCTTTTAAAATAAATAATGATAATGATTATAACATTGTATTATCAAAACCGATAAGGTATATAAAATTCATTTTCTTTTTTTTCAAATCGATAATGAAGAAAAAAAGTCTAATTGGTGAAAAGATGATATATACAAATCATGATTTTAGAAATCTGATATATACAAATCTTAGCATGCGGTTTCAAATAATTTAATAATATAATAATAGACTGAATGAATTATGATTCAAGTTCATGCAAATAAAATTTTGAACAAATTTCTAAAATCATGATATATAAAAATCATGATTTTCCTTGGAGATTTATTCGGATTTTCAAATTGTTTAAAAATCACGATTTTTAAAATCATGATTTATTCAGATTTCAAAATTGTTTCGATAAATAAGAGATTTATTCGGATTTTGATTCCTTATTGTTTACCAATATAAACGTATTTGATGTTATTAATAACAAAAAAATTTGATTTACTATTTTCAGGAGATAATTAATTAAAGTGGCGGGAAATTATTTCTAAATTTGATTTATGTTACTTTCACGTAAATACTAATATATTAGAAATATGATTGATTTTTAAAAAGAATCTTTAATTGATAATTATTAATTAAATATTTTAAATCGTATTTTAAAATTTTTTAAAAATATGTATGGTAAGGGTATTTCTTAAATTAAGTGTATTAAGTATGGTAAGTGTATTTCTTAGGTTTATTTTGATTTTGATTCTATATTTTTGATTGTATTCCTAAAAAAAATTAGATAAAAAAGGTATGCTAATAAATAGAGATTTTTTAATTTACTATTTTTAGGCAATAATTAATGAAATTGGAGGGAAAGTATTTCTAAAAATGAATTGTGTTAATTCTTATTATATATTAATAGATATAGATATAGATATGTATAAAATTATTTATGTCTATACAAAACCTAACTCCAGAGCAAAAATAATATAAAAACAACATCACGAAGCATAGATTTTTGCCATGTCAGTATCCGAAGCGTGAGAATCTGCCACCTAGGCTCAACACGTTTTGAATTAATATATAGGGAGGGATATAATTTTATTATCTAACCATCAATAAATTCATTTAATGATGTGATCATTATCTTTTAAATAATATAATATTAATTTTTTAAAAAAATATTAGTGTTATATAATTAAATAAAGATTAAAAAATATTACTCAAAAAATATTAATTATAATGGATATAAGTAAAATTATTACATAAATTATTTAAGGAAAAAATCTTGAAGATCATATTTTGATAGTAAATTTAATTATGCAAGCATTTAATGCATATAGTATAAAAATTCCAAATAAAGTATGCATTAATGTGTGTTGACTTTTCTTGCTACTATTTTTGGTAAATAGGTTGGCTTTTAATATATATATAGATTCATTTGTTAACTGTTTAGGTGACGAATCATTCTCCAGACGCAATCTTCATCCAAAACGCAGGCTCTCAGGTGTTATGCTCATTTACAACTCTCGTACGCTCGAGGGTTGGTTCTTCTTCTGCTTCTGGCTCTTCTCGGTCCTTCTGGCGACTGCTACAGTCTATCGTTGGTGTATTCATGTACTATTGTATTCCCCTGGGTGGTGGCGTTCGCATGTGGCGCAAGCTGGTGGAACCGGCTGTAGTGGCTGGGGTACTTATGATTGGATCTCTCTCTCCCTCGTCTATCTTCTCTCTGTAGTGGGTCGGCTGGTATTTCTCCCAGTACAAAGCCCACCAGAGATCTGCATATGCACAAATAAATTGGCTAACTAAGAGACTATCGGTAATCTGGTACTTATGTGCACCTTTTGGGGGTCCCCTCCCACAGAAATCCAGGCTGGGCATCACACCGCTCATCTAATTCATAACTGATATCCGACATTCCCGCAATCCAGGCTCGGCATCGCCCACTCATCCAGACGCTAGACTTAGGCTGGGCATCGCCCAGTCATCTAAGTCCTAACTGACATCTGACATATTCGCAATCCAGGCTGGGCATCGCCCACTCATCCGGACGCTAGACTTAGGTTGGGCATCGCCCACTCATCTAAGTCATAACTGACATCTAACATATACGCAATCCAGGCTGGGCATCGCCCACTATCCGGAAGCTAGACTTAGGCTGGGCATCGCCCACTCATCTAAGTCATAACTGATATCTGGCATATTCGCAATCCCGGCTTGGCATAGCCCACTCATCCGGACGCTAGACTTAGGCTGGGCATCGCCCACTCATCCAAGTCATAACTGAAATCTGACATTTTGACCGAGACGGGATCACTCATCCGTATCGATCCTTTAATCTATTTACACAAATACCTCAAACAGTAAAAGCAATTAAAAGTGATGAGATACACAATAACTAACTATGCTGAAATTCTTACTTTAACAGTATAGGCGATTAATAAATAGCCACACTATGCTTTAATAATTTACCATTGAATTCCAAAAAAACCTAACTTGGCCAGAGTTCCGGTTACACTAATATCTTCTAAGTTCTGGCTAGAGTTTTGACTAGAATTCTCAAATCTTAAATCGAAAGATAGATCGCACGCCCCTAAAATAATCTGAGTATAATTAAATATGCATTCGCAAATAATAATAAAGGTTGTTCAGGAGACGTACCTCGGAGTCGGCGCGGCGTGAGCGTGGTGTGGTCATATCTCTACTAAAATTTCAGTATACAGAACCACTAAGTGGCTCTGATACCAACTGTAACACCCCGCCTAGACTTACTAAAATCAAAGTAAATTTTCCGCGCTATAAAAGGCAAGCTCTTATTTAATTTTCGAAAACTCATATTAATTTTTCGAAAATACTTTAACTTTAATATACGGGATGCTATTTAACTTAAATCTTAAATCTTTAATCTTTAATATCTTTAAACTACTAGGAATGGAACCGAGTATAGTTCATTACTCTAAACATCTCAGGATTTAAGCATGCATAGACTGAAATTCTAGATACTGAAATATTGAGTGCGGAAGCAAATGCAAGCATGCATGAACAAAACATAATAACTTAAACACGTTTAAATACACATGACATGTTTACTAATAATATCCTTGCTATGACCACCACCACATCATCGGCTCACGCTCTACGCTCGACGCCGTCACTTGAAAAATGGTTAGTGGGAGGCGTGAGCAAAAATAATCCACGTGCTCCGCCGAAACCGGCACTGAAATATACAGCTATTATAATAACATATCATGACATCGACATATATGCAAGTACTTAATGGGTTGGAAGAAAAGGATATGATGATGAACATTTTACTAACAAATTAGGCAATCATCCAATGAACACTTAAATCGGTAAACTACCTATAGCTGCTACTTAGCTGACTGCCTATAACCGTTGTTCAACCGACTGTCTATAATCGATGTTCAGCTGACTGTCTATAATTTCTGCTCGACTGGATAACTATAACTGATGCTCAACTGTCTACTATAATGGGTGCTCGACTGGCTAACTATAATTGCTGCTCAACTGACTAACTCTAACTGCAACATCACGAACTAAACATACATCTGATATGATAAGCACATCCCAACCTCAGCATACATCTAATATGATAAAACACATCGCAACCTAAGCATACATCTAATATGATAGAACACATAACAACCTAAGCATACATCTAATATGATAGAACACATCGCAAATGCGTATAAATAAGTATATTGTCTATAACTGCTGCTCAACTGACTATCTCTAATAGCTGCACAACTTACTCAATATAATTGCTGCTCAACTGACCGCTTAACAGGCGAGAAGGACACTAGTTCTTCACGCTCACGATAAGCAACTGTAGGACCTAATCTGTAGGTCGATGCCTATACTAGGGCAAAACTAACCCTTATGCACTTCTAAGGTTGAAGCTTAACTCACAACTTCACTAGAGTCCTTGATACTACTGGAGATTCGAAACACTTGGTTATGACGAAACCTATCTCTAGATCAATGTCCGATAGGGAATAATTATTCTAAGATCATCTGAAATTAGACTTATCTCAAGGCTGCTCTAGAGTTCTTAATTCACTTAACTCAAAGCTGCACTAGAATTCTTATCTCAACTAGCGTTCGATTCACTTAGCTAAAAAGGATCAACTAGCTAGGTAATTGCCCCCCATATTCGGGCGGAATCTCACATACATACCTCAACCATGGTATTGCAATTATAGAAGATGTAATACCCAATACAGGGTCCCCACCTGATATGCTGAAATGTAAGATCTGAATGGTTTGCACCTGTCGGAGGCTCGACTCTCCACAAGCTACAAAATATATAAGCACAAATTATATTCTAAGTACTTATCTTAAACTGAAACTGGAATTATATCATTTGATCTGTCTAAGTTCGCTCGCTTGGCTATAAAATCATTTTAGGGATTCGCGAGCTGATTTTGAAAGTTTATTGTCTTTGAGGCATTCTAGAGTTCTCTGAAATATTTCTAAGTCTGGAGCTAAATTCTGACTGAAATCTAAAATATATCTGGAATCTTAACTATATCTGAAATCTTATTATATCTGAAATCTTAAATATATCTGAAATCTTAATCTGACTGAACCTGAAATTTATTTGAAATTCTATCTGAACTATATCTCGAACCGTCCGGACTGACTGGACTGGTTCAATTGAACTGGACCGACAGCTCACTCGGAGTTGGTCGGTCATTCGCTTGACTATGTGCACCTCGGTTTGACCGTGGTCCGAGTTCGGCGTGGCAACTCGGGCCGGCACGAACTCGACTAACACGGCTTAGCCGATGCACGAGTTTGAAATGGTGCCACGGTCACTGACGCAAGGGCGTGCTTGGACCATGGCTAACGGAACGACGCGTAGACGGTAGGTCGGATGGACTCGGTGCACGGGCACGCACTCGGGGGTTTGACTCGGACTCGGTGCACAGGCACGTACTCGGCGGTTCGGCTCCAGTGGTCAGACGAGAGTCGAGCACGTGTGCGGGATGACGATACGCATTACGAATTAACGATACGATGACTAAAGATTATACAGACGGTGCTGGGGTTCAGACATTTATAATCGGGTCTGAAAAAAATACCCGGTTATTGAAACCGGATAAAACTAGAGTTTCGATTCTCAAAAATTCTAACTCATTTAAGGCCGATAATTAATATATATATTTTATGGGATTTATATTGATTTTAAAATCAACAACTGCAGCTAAAATCTTATCCGTCTAATTTTTTTAAAATACCGCATTCCTCGGCTAAAGTCCCGATCTTATAACTAAGTCAAACGGCATCTTAAATTTATGAAATTTGAATCGTAGCATCCTTATTATTCTAATAGTCAACGGTCAACATAATAAGTCAAACGGCAACTCCTAACCTAGTCAACTCGTAATTGCTACGACCAGTCAACGCATTTGACCGGCTCGTTTACCTACCAAACAATGTCCAAAAATTATAAAATTTGAACCTACGCCTCAAGACATCGCAACAAAATTAATGGTATTTATTTCCACATTTTATCGAAATTATTTAACGAGGCCCCAAAAATAGCTTTAAGCCCGAAATCCCATTTTTTTTCGAAATCACTCAAATCAACACATTCTTTTCTCTTATCTCATTTATACCATTAAGTCTAATCCAAATTACTTTAATTTTATTGATTATACCTTTAAATGCTCGAAAACGAGCGGATCGGGATAAAACAAGAGTAGATGGGCTAGAACCGGGTCAAACGAAACAAATCGGACTGGGTTAAGGGTTATGGCCACGCGTGGAGGGTCTGAAGGTGCTGAAACTTGACTTAAGGAGCTGCTGGTCGCGCGTGAACAGTAGTTGCGGGCGGAGCTCGCGATTTCCGGCGTTGACTCGCCGGAATAGGGCCTAGGACGGCGAGCTGCGGTCTGAAGTCGCGAGTCCGTGAATGGCACGCAGGTGAGGTTCAAACAGTGAAAGGAATGAGCTATCGCGGGTTACGCAGGAGCTGGAATCGGGCTGCTACAGTGACTCGACGGGAGATTTCGGTGGAGCTCTGGCTGGCGCGGAGGAGAAAGAGCTGCGCGCGAGGTCGTCGGAGCTTCACCGGGAAACAGGTTGCTGGGATTGGTTGGTGACGGGCGAGCTGCTACAGTGACTCTCAGGGGAGCTGAGAGGTGGACGCCGCCGTGAACAGGGTCGCCGGAGGCGTTGGGCTCGGTAGGTGGCGGATACGTGCGTGAACAGGACCGTCGCAAGCTCGGTTTGAAGCTGTAATGCACGGGTTGCAACTGAAACGGGCTTGAGGGTCGCGTTGAGGAGCTTCCGGCGCGAGCTTGGTGTGGGCGCAACTCGCCGGAGTGGGGTCACCGGATTCTCGCCGGAAATGGAAAGCTCAAGCCATGGAGTGTTGTTTTCTTTGATGTTCTTGAAGTAAGGGTGGAGGATAGAGCTTAGATCTTGAAAAATAACTTAAGTGTAAAGAGCTTGAAGATGATGAATAGTAGAATGTAGGCTAGGGTTTTTGTTGGCCAATTATGAGCTATGAGATGCTCTATTTATAGATGGGGAAAAAATTAGGGTTTTTGACTTTTCTTGGGCTTAAAATTGGGCTTAGGAATCGAGCCATAAAATCGCTACATAACCAGGCTAGTAAAAATCCTAACACTCGGGCTCGATTAATTCGGATAGCGACTAGAAAATTAGACATTCGATCTATAAATAAAATATGACGGCTTGTAGTAATAATTTCGACTTGGGCCGAAATTAATTATTGGGCCTGGAATTAAAATATTACGAGGGCTCGATATTTAAAATATCACTTGGGCTTGAAAATTAATTCGACTATTCGAATTAAAAATGGCCGACAAATTATAATTTGGATCCGCTCAAAATCTATTGGGCTCGAATAATTAAATTATTCGACTTCGGTTTGCTTAAATAAAATTCCGATTAATCCAAGGCTCGGTTATGAAAATATTACTGATACTTTGGCTAGATAAATCCGACTAAAATAATTAAAATCGAATGAATTTTTTATGGCTTAGACTTTAATATTAATTATTTAATTTAATACAAATAAATATAATAAATGCATCAAACTTAGAAACTTAATATTTATAGAAATATAGTCGAGCTCCATAAATATTAAATGAAGATCGGGGCGTTACAGTTTACTTGTACATGTAACTATGTTCGCTTTGTAATTATTTCCGGCACAAATGACACCAACTGAGAAAATCAACATTCGAAACCCCCAATATTTTTCTAAAGAATATTTCTAAGAAAAACTTTGAAGTGCTGTGGAATTGTTGAATTGATGTACTATCGAATATTCACATTTTTTATTTTTTTTTTAATTTTATAATTATTTAGCTGAAAATATATACAAATGTTAACTATAATTATTTTATGAATAACTACTTTGTAATTTTATTATAATTTAAAGAATTTCTAATTTCATTTAATACATAATGTACCATTATTCATAATTGAACCGTTTGTAAATAGCTATAACAAATATTACATATATTCATAATGCTTGTCTTAGATTTACTTAATAATTATTTATATTAATTTATATGACAAAAGAAAAGTATAACAATATAAAAATATAAAAAATTTCAAAACTAGTCTCACATGTATTGTGCCACGTGTGATGACTGTCGCCAGCGTGCCAAGAAAAACTGTCATCTCTACGCGACGTGGATTATCGAGTCGGAAGTTCGTAAATCAGACATCAAAAGTCCTACTTTTGATTAATTTTTAAAGTCGTGGGCATATTTTGATTTTAACTATTCTGCGGGAAAAAAAATGTCACCCCTGACTAGTTTTGAAAATTTTCCTGCATTTTTGTTTATTTTTCTATTCTCGTGTATGTGAATGTGTTACATGTTAACCTGTGGTGTCTATATCGAATTATAATAGAAAGGGAGGAGGTTGTGTCGGTGTTTCGGAGTCATCCGAGAAAATACGCATTGCATACGACGAGGTCATGGGAGTTTTTGGGCTTACCAGAGTCGACAAATTCAAGCGACGATAAAAACTCTTTGTTATACAAATCTGGATATGGCAAGGGCGTCATTGTTGGCATGCTTGACACGGGTAATTTTTAATATTAAGAAACAAATCTCATAGCTGGATGGATGAAAAAATTATACATGATAAATACTGAGTTGAATGAGTTTAATCAGATATAGAATGAGCGTCATAAAAAGAACCTCTTAATGTAACTTTGGTGTTTCAATAGGTATTTGACCAGAGTCTGAAAGCTTCAATTATGAAGGCATGGATGACGTACCAAAGCAATGGAACGGAACCTGCCAAACTGGTGAAGCATTCAACTCCTCACAATGTAATAAGTAAGATATTTAATACTTATTATTATCATTTTTTGGTATATACACTTTGGAAAATTGTAATAAATTGTTCACGGCTCATATACGCAAACGAAGAGGTACGTTGATCTACCATTAAAATTGACTCATTATGTTGACAAGAACCAATATATTTCAATGGGATACTCTAGTAATATATATTACACACATTAGAATTTAACAATGAATTCCAACAAAAACTAGTCGTGACGCGTGCGATATACGGGATGATATAAACGGGTGACACACAAACTAAAAAATCATAAACTATTGAACCATAGGCACCCTGTACTACCATCATTTGGTATATGTGTAGCTTAATCCATCATGTTGGTATTTCTAAAATTTTTAATTACATATAAACGTAGGAAAATAATCGGCACCCGATACTACCTCAAGGGATACGAAGCCCACTTCGGCCCCCTTAACAAATCATTCGACGTCAAGTCCCCCCGCGACATAAATGGTCATGGGACCCACACGGCATCCACGGCTGTCGGTCGTGCCGTCAAGAACACCTTCGCCCTCGGCAGCTTCGTCGCGGGGACAACCTCCGGCGGGGCCCCCTTATCCCACTTAGCCATCTACAAAGTGTGTTGGAACTACTCGGACGAGGGGAAAACCGATTGCTTCAACGAGGAGGTCATTGCTGCCTTCGACGATGCCATTGCTGACGGTGTCCATGTCCTGAGCGTCTTGGTTGGGTCAAGTACTTCGTACCAACAGAATGGCGTCGTGATTGGGACCCTACACGCCGTTCGAAATAACATCGTGGTTGAATGCAGCGCTGGGAACGGTGGGCCCATATCAGGCACTGTCGAAGATGTTGCTTCGTGGACAATCAGAGTCGGAGCCAGCAGCGTCGATAGGGTTTTCCCAGCAGCGGTCGTGCTTGGGAGTGGCCTCCAACTCCAGGTGATACTTTTTTAAAATTATGAAGGTAACAATTTAGGTCACACTGAAGTGATTTCTACCATTTTAAATCTTGTAATTTAATATTTTACTGTAATGTCATTCCTTTGGCCATCAAATTTTTCAATTTATATACACAGGATGGATTTTGATTACCAATTAAAGGAATGGTCAAGTGAACTGAAATTGTAGCAAAATATTATAACATCTTTTAATTTTTTTTTTATATGTCACTTTCAGTAGGACCTAAATTGTTATATTTAAAATTTAATGGGACCAAAATTTCATTTTAGCGGAAACTAACAGTTGGATTAACGAATAGTTTTCCCAGGGCCAAACAGTGACTCCTTATCAAATGTAAAACAAGCTGCATCCACTGGTTTTCGCGGGTGATGTAACCAAGCTCGACATGCCTAAAAATGAATCTGGGTTCGTTTATAGGGTTTTTATTTTCTCAGGATCTTTTTGTGACTAAACCAAACCTGATGGAGGGTAATCATTCATTCTACAGGCAATGTTTACCAGATTCCCTCTCTCCTCAAAAGGTCAAATGTAATAGCCCGTTCTGTTATTAATAAAAGTGATATTTTTAGTTTCGAGTTTGAACTATTTTCCTTTTATTAATAATGCTCATTTCTAGTTCCAAGCCAAGTTATTAAGCTATTCATTTCAAATTCGACTTTAAATCAAAAGTATTCTCGGTTAAATTCTATTCAGTAATCGAGCCGGTTCAGAAATTAATCCCGGTCTATTTATTTTTGTAAAAAATGGAATTTATCAGTCTGGATTAATTATTCCATGTTGACGAATTTATCGGAATCGAGATATTCTGAGAAATCGCCCAAGTCAAGTCGTGAACAGAACCGAGTATGTTCGTTTACGAGCCTCGCGCCTAGTAGCCGCGCCCACGCATTTCTCGAGCCCTAGTATTGCCAAGTCTTGCTCAAGTATAGCCGAGCCTTACTAGTAAATTCTTAGAATTTTTCCAAGTGTTAGTTCGCTCGGGCCAGCCATCGTGCACGTTCAGCACGCCCAGCATGCGCACAGGCAACCCAGCGCACGCGCAGCCGCGCTGATGAAGATCGTGTGTTCCGATTGCCAATTAGCAACGAATCCACGCCTTGAATCGCCGATAGGTGTTTCTCTAGCCACAGTCGCGCCTATTGAAACGAATAAAATTGCAATAGAGATCTAAAAGAAATCTAAGACAAAGTGTTTGGACAGAAGTTCGGATTTTTATTGATAAACTTGATGATCCCAAAAATAACATGGGGAAGGGGCCTTTATATAGGCACAAAATATATCTAGTCCTAATCTACCTAGGGATTTATTAAATCAATAAAATATTAGAAATCCTAATTAAGCTAGAAATCATAAAGCTAGATGAAAACTAATAGCTTGATGTGCACTCCAAGTAACTCTCTCTCTCTCTCTCTCTTCGGTCGTACGCCCGCCGCCCTACTCGCACGCACGCCGCCTTCCACGGCCCTAGTCCTCGAGGACTAGGGCGCCGCCTCCTACCGCGCGTGTGTCGCTGCCTGGCGTGGTGCGCACGCCAGTCCCGCCTGCGCCGCCCTTGCGCGCGTGGTCACCCGCAAGTCTGCACGCCTCAAGGACTGGGGCTTCGCGCCCCGCGCGTACTCCTCCATCAAGTATGTCGCACACGCCTTCGCTCTTGGCTTCTCCCTCGCGCGCGTGTTGGCCCGCCTTTCCGCATGCCTCGAGGCATAAGGCTTCGCGTGCGCGTGCTTCCTCGATGCGCGGCCTTTCCGCGCGCGCGCTAGCCAGTCCTGCCGCCCGCGCGTCCTGCTCGCCTTCGCCCGTGGCCGCTGCGCCCATTGACTGCGCGTGTTGTGTGCCTGCGCTAGAGACACCCCTCTTGCTCGCCTCGTGCGCCAGTCGCTCGTAGTCGTCCTTTCCCGTTAGTTGGATACTCCCGCGCCCCCTGCGCGTATCCTGCTCTAGGACGTGCGTTTCGCCTGTGGCCCTTGCCATTCTCTTGCGTGCGTGATAGGCGCGACTTGCCGCATTCTTTAGTTGCCTAGCCACTTTCGTATGATTACCGTCCCCTTCAAGCGCTTCCTTGTCCTCAAGGATAAAACTCGGGACACAGGAGGGACTGGCCGAGAGGGTGTGGCCCGAGGTCTAGAAGGCGCAAAGCTAAACGAGTAAGAAGGCAACACAAGCCAAGGGCTAAGGAGGTGAATGAATGGTGCAAATCTTGTGCGAGGAGCAAGCAGCGCGCATCGGGCCCTGATGCGCGCGAGTGGCCGAGTGATCGTACAAAAAATGTACGGGCGTTGGGCGCATAGGATGAACGCGAGATAGCGCGGGGAGCACACGGGTGCGCATCATGCGATCGGAGCACGGGCGTCACGTGGAGAGATGGCAGGGCGCGAAAGGTGCGCAAGTGGACAGCACGCGGGCCTAGGCCTTGCGGGCCTAGGAATGGCGAGCGCGCGGCACCACGCGTGCGAGGAAGACGACAGCAGCGAGGCACGCACGATGGCGTGCGATTGCAGTGCAGACGCGGGCGACCTTGACCGAGCATGAGTAGGCGTGCCGAGCGAAGGAGCACACGCGCAAGGGGAAGGCGGCGCGGACTGGGCGCGCGCGAAGGCACGCGCGAGCGAAACGGAGGCGGCGCGCGAAGGACTAGGCGAGGCGGTGCGCTTATGGGGCGGCCGAACTTGGGGCTCAAGCTACTTGGAGTGCAAGCAAAGCAAGGAGTTCAAGACTTGCTAGTTAATTAGGATTTTATTTCCTTGTTGCTTTTAATAAGTCTTCTAGTATTAGGATTTATATTATTGCATGATTTAGGAGATCTAGTTGGAATAGGCTTATATTTATGCACCTATAAATACCCATGTACCCTCATCATTATGAACATGTTGAATGAGTGAATAGAAAATGGGAACGTTATGTTCAAAGCGTGTGTTTAAGCAAGGCCGTAGTGCGTGTTTATCTTACAAGTCGTGTCTAAGAGAAGGCCCTGAATGTGTCTGTTAGTCACACCTATCGTGTTTAGTCGAAGGCCCTGAGTGCGCGATTATTCACAAGCAATAGGCAAAATAACAATCCCTCATCCTAGTTGGCCGAATTTTATCTTTCTTCTTTTTAAGTTTGCCTTTTGCTGAGGGGGCCGAATTTTTCTTCTTTTTTGGTTCGAATTTTTTGTTCTTTTTCTTCTATTTTTTTAGGAGTTTGAGAGTATCCAAAAAAAAAGTGTCATCCTAGTTTGTTTTAATTTAATTTTTTTAGAGTCTTAAAAAAAAAGAGAGATGATGTCAAATCGTGAGATAATAGAAGCATTGGAAGAAGGTTTGAAGACAATCGGTGAAGGCCAACATATGACCAACGAGAATTTGGTGAAGATCGAGCTCATGGTCCACGACTTGACCGGGCAACTCACACGCATGGGCACACGACCACGAAGGAGTCACGGGACTAGGTTGACCACGGCGTCCAGAAACACCCACGAGGACGATGACCAGCGATCGCATGCGATGTACGCATCACACGCGTCGCGCGGGTCACGCGACGGGCGGTGCCATCACCGCGAGGACCGACGCTATGATGACGATCAGCGATGGTGCGACGGGCACGCGAATCACCATCGTGATGAACGGCCCCGAGAGGAACAGGCTTACACACGACCAAAATTGACGATGCCCACATTCACAGGAGTAGATCCGGATGCATGGTTGAGTCGAGCTGTGCAATTTTTTGAGATCAACGACGTGCCAAGGTATAAACGAGTTCAAATTGCTGCTTATCATCTCGATCAAGAGACAAACGTATGGTGGCAATGGATCTTGCACAAGAACAATGGCGAGCACATGCGTTGGAGGGATTTTGAAAGGGAGCTCATCACGAGGTTTGGTTCGAGTGATTACTATGATTATGATGAAGCTTTGTCTCGAATTAAACAAGTTGGTAGCTTGAGGGATTATCAAAAGGAGTTTGAGCGCATTGCTAGTATGGTGCGGGATTGGCCCGAGAGTGCGCTAGTAGGGGCGTTTGTTGGAGGGCTTAAAGAGGAGTTGGCAGCTGAGGTAAGGTTAGATAGGCCAATATCGATGCGAGCAGCCATGGAGTCGGCTAGATTGCACGAGGATCATCTCATGGCGGTACGCAAGGCTAGGCTGAGCGACGTGCGCATGGAACCTAGGCGCACGCACGCCGCTACCAAGGTACAAGTGCCACGGATCGAGAGCAAGCCGATGGGCGATATGGTGTGAACAACGAGTAACATACGGCGGCTTACGGACGAGGAGATGCAATGGCAAAGAGAAAAAGGCCTATGCTACACATGCAACAAAAAATACACGCCAGGCCACAAGTGCAAAGGTAAGGAAGCCTTTCTGCTTGAGTTTGAGGAGGAACATGAGAGCGAGCCAGTTGAGGAGTCCTTATTACATGTGGTCAAGTGCAAGAAACGTGGCCCGAAGTTGATCACGTTTACAGCTGAGATTAGAGGCAGATTGGTAGAGGTATTGGTTTACGCTAAATTTCATTGTTGAGGAGCTATCCAAGGAGATCGAGATTCCATTCACAAAGGTCAAGCCTTTTGGAGTCAAAGTAGCCAACGAGGAAACACTTCGAGGAGATATTCTCTTCAAAGGAGTAAAGATGGAGGCTCAAGGTCAGAAGATGAAGGTTGATCTATATGCCTTGCCATTGAAGGCGACTGATGTAGTACTTGGATGTTAGTGGTTGGAGTCTCTTGGTCCAATCACCACCGACTATTGGATAGGAACTATGGAGTTCGGACGATCGAGTAAGAGGATTAAGTTGATGACCGAGGATCCATGTGAGTCACCTGATGAAGATGAAGATGATGGACGAGTCCAGAAGCTTAATTTCATTATCCTTGAGGACAAGGAAAGTCTTGAAGAGGAGGGGAATGATACGGAAGTGGTTATTAACCCCAGTGAGTCAAGTGACGGGATGGTCGAAGACCTCGAGAGTTGGCTCGAAAATGAGCTGGAGGAGCCACAAATCAAAGAATACTAGCCTACTTTCAGGAGGGACTGGCCGAGAGGGTGTGGCCCGAGGTCTAGAAGGCGCAATGCCAAACGAGTAAGAAGGCAGCACAAGCCAAGGTCTAAGGAGGTGAATTAATGGTGCAAGTCTTGTGCGAGGAGCAAGCAGCGCACATCGAGCCCTGATGCGCGCGAGTGGCCGGGTGATCGTACAATAAATGTACGGGTGTTGGGTGCATGGGATGAATGCGAGATAGCCGGGGAGCACACGGGTGTGCAGCATGCGATCGGAGCACGGGCGTCATGCGGAGAGATGGCGGGGCGTGAAAGGCGCGCAAGTGGACAGCATGCGGGCCTAGGCCTTGCGGGCCTAGGAATGGCGAGCGCGCGGCACCACGCGTGCGAGGAAGACGGCAGAAGCGGGGCGCGCACGATGGCGCGCGATTGCAGCGCAGACTGGGGCGACCTTGGCCGAGCAGGAGTAGGCATGCCGGGCGAAGGAGCGCAAGCGCAAGGGGAAGGCGCCGCGGACTGGGCGCGTGAGAAGGCTCACGCGTGCGAAACGGAGTCGGCGCGCGATGCCTAGCGCGCGAAGGACTAGGCGAGACGGTGCGCTTATGGGGCGGCCGAACTTGGGGCTCAAGCTACTTGGAGTGCAAGCAAAGCAAGGAGTTCAAGACTTGCTAGTTAATTAGGATTTTATTTCCTTGTTGCTTTTAATAAGTCTTCTAGTATTGGGCTTTATATTATTGCATGATTTAGGAGATCTAGTTAGAATAGGCTTAGATTTATTTATGCACCTATAAATACCCATGTACCCTCATCATTATGAACATGTTGAATGAGTGAATAGAAAAGGAGAAACGTTATGTTTAAAGCGTGTGTTTAAGCAAGGCCGTAGTGCGTGTTTATCATACAAATCGTGTCTAAGAGAAGGCCCTGAGTGCGTCTGTTAGTCACACCTATCGCGTTTAGTCGAAGGCCCTGAGTGTGCAATTATTCACAAGCAATAGGCAAAATCACGATCCCTCATCACTTCCTCGATGCGCGATGTTAGCTAGTCCTGCCGCCTGCGCGTCTTGCTCACCTTCGCCCGTGCCCACTGCGCCCATTGCCTGTGCGTGTTGTGTATCTGCGCTATAGACACCCCGCTCGCCCGTCTCGCGCGCCAGTCGCTCGCAGTCGTCCTTGCCCGTTAGTTGGCTACTCCCGCGCCCCGTGCGCGTATCCTGCTCTAGGACGTGCGTCTCGCCTGTGGCCCGTGTCATTCTCTTGCGTGCGTGATAGGTGCGACTTGCGGCGTTCTTGAGCTGCCTAGCCACATCCGTATCACGCGCCCAGCACGCGCACAGGCAGCCGCACCCAGCACCCGCAGGCAGCCCAGCGCCCAGCACGTGGGCAGTGCGCGCAGGCAGCGTGATGACGGATTGCGGTGTCTGTCTATTTGGTGTGGATAATCGCGCACTCAGGGCCTTCGACTAAACACGATAGGTGTGACTAACAGACGCACTCAGGTCCTTCTCTTAGACACGATTTGTATGATAAACATGCACTACGGCCTTGCTTAAACACACAATGAACACAATGTTCCCCTTTTCTATTCACTCATTCAACATATTCAATAATGAAGAGGTACATGGGTATTTATAGGTGCATAAATAAATCTAAGCCTAATCAAAATAGATCTCCTAAATCAATAATTAAAAGCAACAAGGAAATAAAACCCTACTACTACTAATTAAGCTTGAACTCCAAGTAACTTGATGCCCAAGTAGTTCGCACCCTAAGCATTCGGCCGCCTCACACGCACCGCCTCTCGCGCGCGCCGCCCGTCCGCTCTCCTATTCCTCGGCGCGCTAGGCATCGCGCGCCATGTCTTGCACGCATGCGCCTGCCGCCTCCGCCTCGCCTAGTCCCGCGCGGACTAGGCTTCGCTCACCTGCCCCGCACGCGCCCGCCATCTCTCGCGCCCGGCATTCGCCGCCTTCCTCTCGCGCGTGCGTGTCCAGCATTCCTAAGCCTGCGAGGCTTAGGCCTCCTCCCGCGTCGGTACTCCACTCGCGCTCCCATGCGTGCAGTCCGCTACTGCTGTCTGTGTCCTGCGCGTTCTCGCCACCCGCGCGAGTGCCGCACACACCACTTGCGTCCGCCCTGCTCATGTTGTCGTCCGCGCCCCGCGCGTCGCACCCATCGCCCAAGGGCTGCAATCGCCTATCGCACATCTTCGTGCGCCCGCTACGTTGCGCGTACTACTAGCCTCCATTGCCGGCTCGTCTGCTGCTCACCCGCGTACGCCCAGCACTGTCCAACCGCGCCCCTTCCTATCACGCGCATTAAGGCACGATGCGCGCCACTCGCTCGTGCTCGCCTCTCCTTCGCCGATCGACTTCGACTGCTCGCCCAATGGTCCTGGCTCATCCCATTGGTCCCAACCTTCCAACCCAATGCAATCTCCAGCACGCCATATCCTACCATCTTCCATCATTTGCACTCCCTTTCTTCTAGCCTCCATCTTCTAAGCTCGTTTCTTTCTTGCACAAGGCCCACACCAACGACTCGACTTCTTAGCCTTTGCCTTGCGTTGTCTCTTGGCCTTGCGTTTCCTAGCCTTCAACTTCAATCTTGGGCCACATCCTTTTGGCCAATCTCTCACACATGAAGGACGATAAATCGACCTTGATGGCTCTTCCAGCACGTTTTCCAACCATATACCGAGATCTTCGACCATCCCGTCACTTGACTCACCGGGGTTAATAACCACTTCCGTATCATTCCCCTCCTCTTCAAGACTTTCCTTGTCCTCAAGGATAATGAAATTTAACGCACCTTCATCATCATTGTTCTGAATGTTGGCCACTTCAGCTTCTCTGGCTTCCACGAGTTGTCGTTCGCGCTCCTCTAAATTCCTTCGCTCGTGAAGCTCCTCCAAATACTCTTGCTCCCAAGGGGTTAATTCCCTCTTCAAGCCTTCTAGATATTCAAGATTTTCCAAATCCAACTCATCCAATGGTAAGAAGGACATTTTTTCTTTTTTTTTTTAGACTCTAAAATAAAAAACAACTAGGATGACACTTCTTTTTTTTTTTTTTT
>CACSLK010000984.1:10840121-10855686 GCA_902706635.1 Striga hermonthica
ATAAAGTTCAATGCTGTGCATGTTGTTTGACGTTCCTAACAGAACCCAACATATAAGTCCGCTTATGGGTTGAGTACGAGTAGTTCTACCCTAAGTTCTGGTGGTGGCCCGAGTTTGCCTTAATAATCCACTAGAGTGTGCACACGGTTACCGACCAGAGTGTCCGGAAGATTACAGATTCAGTTACCGGCCAAAGTGTCTGGGACCGGCCAAAGTGTCCGGGAGATTTCAGTTTACTTATGTACCTGCGATCATGATATTGATATTATTATTGCTGTTTACTTTAGTATGGGTTCTCACGGAGCATGGTGATTTAGTGCTAACACCCCATTATTACTTGTTTTTCAGATGACAGGGTCGGCGAGGAGGTGTGAGCTCGGATGTTGTGGTGTTGGTCATGGATTTGGCCGAGCTTGCCTATTTGTGGACTTTTAAATAAATTGTCTGTATAACTATGCCACACTTTTAAGACTTCCGCTACGTTTTTCAGTTTTGGACCTGCATGTCTTTATTTTCGAACTTTAATAATTTACCCGGTTCGCCAGTATGAACGGGTTTAGTTTACATGATTGTTCAATTAAATATTTTAAATCTGTTTTTCTTATATTTAAACCAGTCATTACACCGAGTTTTGAGTAAAACGGATTTTCAAAGCAGTTAAGTTTTGGCAGCATCCTGAGTTAAGTTGCAAATAATTTCAAAAAATTTATAAGCGTTTTCGAAACAAAAGTTGCGAAAATTTTACACTGATAAGTAGAAGCGGGGTGTTGCAGTTGGTATCAAAGCACGTTTTTGTGTTCTGGATACTTTAGCAAGTCAAAATTTTCAGAAAAACTCGACCACACCACACTCACACCTCGCCGACTACCAGGTAAGTGCTGTTAAAAGTTTTTATAAAGTTTTATAAGCAAATTTACTAAGTCTATGCTCAGTAGGATTCATATATCCGAACTCTAGAAATCAGACTTGATGCTCAGATTAGTAATAAAGACTCCCTTAGCAATATCAGATCTATCATTTTATCAGAAGTCACAACTCTAGTTTAAACTCTAGTTTGAACACTAGCTTATCGTGTTAGCGAATCGTCAATAGATTTGTGCCTTATCCAGAATTTAGCATTTCTTTGTCAATTATGCCAAGTCAATCTCCTCTTCTGATTAAATTCTACGGAAAAATTTTAGATGGCACGCCGTAGAGAGCAAGCTCAGCAGAAGATGACTCAAGCAGAGGCAGTAGCCCAGTTTCGCGGCTACAATCTCGAGAAGTTTTCGGGACAAGGAGATCCTTGCCTAGTAGATGAGTGTGATCTAGGGTCTCGAGACGATTTTTGAGATCACAGAGTGTTTAGAGAGGATCCGTATTCTTTGTGCCGAGCTGCAGATGACGGGAGATGCCCGTCTATGGTGGAACTCCTACTGGGCATGCGTCCTGGCGAGAAGGAGAATCTCACATGGCCCCAATTCAAGGAGATGCTGAGAGAGAAGTACTACCCGGATTATTATCGGATAGAGATGGAGCACCAGTTCTTGGCGTTAGTCCAGGGCAACAAGTCAGTGGATGAGTATGAGAGAGAGTTCACTCGTCTTGGGTCTTTCGTTTCCTACTTAGTGGATACGGAGGCAAAGAGGGCGAGGCATTTTTGTGATGGACTACTGCCATCGGTCCGTCACCACCTAGCTGGACATAGCATCCAGACCTATGTTGATATTGTTGCTCGAGCGCAGGAGATCGATGCTAGTTTCAGGAGGGGTAGTGCTCAGGTCCAGGTGCAGCCACCAGCTCAGTTTCCTGCATTCCCACCAGCTCAGCCAGCGCCTGTTCAGCAGGCCAAGAAGAACAAGAGGAAGTGGAAAGGCCCACAGAATGATCAGAAGAATAGGCAGAAGCAGCCCGGTGCGGCTAACCAGCCACGGTTTCCAGCTTGTGGCACCTGTGGACGTTCTCATCCAGGAGAGTGTCTAGCCATCCAGAAAATTTGCTTTTCACTGTCGCAGGCCTGGACATGCCATCCGGAACTGTCAAGATAGGATGCAGCAGCAGCAGCAGCACCGACAGCAGCCGCAGCAGCAGAGGCGAGCAGGACAGAAAGCTCAGGTTTACGCGCTGGAGCAGGCAGAGGCAGAGTAGCACCCAGGTGTTCGGATGATTATCTTGAATGATGTGCCTATTTTTGCGTTGTTCGACACCGGGGCGACGCACTCGTTTGTGTCAACCAGATGTTTAGAGGCCATTGGAGTTCAACCCACCGCACTGTTGACTCTCTTGAGGTGAGCCTAGCCTCAGGAAAGAAGATAGTGACGAGCTTCAAGGTAGAGAACCTCAGTCTTAGCATTGGTGGCAGAATCTTGGTGGTCAGCGCGTATGTTATCGAGATGAAGGACTTTGACCTCATATTCGGTATGGATTTGCTAATGCGTTATCCTGTCGATATTCGTTGTCACGACCGGGAGGTAATTCTTCATCTTCCAGAGGATAGTCAAATTTCTTTCTATGGCTCGAAGACGCGAACCTTGCCTCGTGTGATTTCCATGGCGAAAGCAAGAAAGATCCTAAGAAGGGAAGAGTGCCAGGGTTACTTGGTGAGCATTGTCGAGGAAGATTCGAGAGCACAGACACCTCATGACATTCCAGTTGTTCGTGAGTTCGTGGATGTGTTCCCGGACCAATTACCCGGAGGACCACCCAGCAGACAAGTGGAGTTCACCACCGATCTTGTGCCAGGAGCAGCACCGGTGTCCAAAGCTCCGTACAGAATGGCACCGAAGGAGTTGCAGGAGCTGAAGACTTAAATCCAGGAGTTGTTGAAACTCGGTTTCATCCGACCGAGTGTTTTACCTTGGGGAGCACCCGTGTTATTCGTTAAGAAGAAGGACGGATCCATGAGAATGTGCATCGATTACCGGGATTTAAACCGGTTAACGGTGAAGAATAAGTATCCGCTCCCAAGGATAGATGATCTGTTCGACCAGCTGAGAGGAGCTTGCGTATTTTCCAAGATTGATTTATGCTCAGGCAATCATCAGCCCAAGATTAAGGAGTCTGATGTAGCCAAGACTGCGTCTCGGATGAGATACGGACATTACGAGTTTGTGGTCATGCCGTTCAGTCTGAGCAATGCACCAGCGGTGTTCATGGACTTGATGAACCGTGTCTTCCACCAGTACTTGGACCGATTTGTTATTGTGTTTATTATGACATTTTGGTCTATTCCAAAAGTCTTGAGGAGCATGAGCAGCATTTGAGGGTTGTTCTCGGGACCCTTAGACGAGAGAAGCTCTATGCAAGTTCTCCAAATGTGAATTTTGGCTGAAGAGAGTGGCATTTTTAGGCCACATTATCACCGAGAGAGGCATAGAGGTAGATCCAGCCAAGATTGCCGCAGTACGGAACTGGTCAGTGCCCAAGAATCCGACCGAGGTCCGTAGTTTCCTCAGATTAGCTAGGTATTATTGCAGATTTATTGAGGGGTTCTCAAAGATTGCCCTCCCTTTGTCCAAGCTGACGAGGAAATCTGTGAAGTTTGAGTGGACGAGTCGTTGTGAGGAGAGCTTCCAGGAGCTCAAGAAGAGGCTTACGACGGCTCCAGTGCTGACTATTCCGGATCCTACTCGAGGTTTTACCATCTTTAGTGATGCTTCGAAGCAGGTTATTGGGTGTGTACTTATGCAAGATGGCCATGTTGTTGCTTATGCCTCGCGACAGCTGAAGCCACACGAGCAGAATTATCCGACTCATGATCTAGAGTTGGCAGCCATTGTGCACGCACTCAAGATTTGGCGGCATTATTTCTATAGTGGTCAGTGTGATATCATCACTGATCACAAGAGTTTATAGTATATCCTCACCCAGAAGGAGCTCAGCATGCGCCAAAGAAGATGGTTAGAGCTTGTGAAGGATTATGACTTCACTATTCAGTATCATCCGGGAAAGGCGAACGTTGTTGCAGACGCCCTCAGCCGAAAGGTGAGGGGTGAGTTGTCCTGTTGCATCACTCAACAGAAACAACTCATCAGAGAGTTTGCCCAGATGCAGATTGAGGTCGTGGAGTCACTTCCCTAGGAGATTTCGGGAAGTATTAGCTCGATGCGAGTTCAGCCAACGCTGAGAGATAGAATCCGGCGGGAGCAGTCGCATGATCAGTTCATTCTTGCTATAGAAGCAAAAGTTCATGCCGGAGGAGTAGAGGGCTTTTACCGAGGCACCGATGGAGCCTTGGAGTTCAGGGGAAGGATTGTTGTGCCAAAAGTCGAGGCCTTATGCAAGGAGATCTTGACTGAGGCCACAGTGCACCCTATTTGGCTCACCCCGGAAGCACCAAATGTACCACGACTTGAAAAGGTCGTTCTGGTGGCGGGGGATGAAGAGAGATGTAGCAGACTTTGTGAAGAAGTGTTTGGTCTGTCAGCAAGTTAAGGCCGAGCACAAGAGCCCATTAGGTTTGCTGCAACCGCTTGAGATTCCTAGTTGGAAGTGGGAAGAGGTTACCATGGACTTTGTTACAAGGCTGCCTAAGTCGTCCGAGCAGCACGATGCAATCTGGGTAGTAGTGGACAGGTTGACGAAATTCGCACACTTTTTACCTGTGACGATGACCATGACGATGGAAAAGTTAGCCGAGATATATACGCGTGGGATCATTCGACTCCATAGTGTGCCTGTTACGATCATATCAGATCGAGATCCCAGATTCACCAGCAGATCCTGGGAGAGTTTGCATGAGGCAATGGGCACACAGTTAAAGTTCAGTTCAGCTTACCATCCAGAGACAGACGGCCAGTCAGAAAAGACGATCCAGAAGCTCGAAGATATACTCCGAGCTTGTATTCTGGACAGAGGTGCTATGTGGGAGAAGTGGTTGCCGTTAGTTGAGTTGGACTATAACAACAGTTATCAGGCGCCAATCCAGATGGCTCCCTATGAAGCACTTTATGGCCGCAAGTGTCGTTCCCACCTTTATTGGGACGATGTTGGAGAGCGACGAGTACTCGGTCCTAAGATGATCGAGGAGACAGTCGAGTAGGTAGCCTTGATCAGGGAAAAGCTCAGGACAGCTCAAAGTCGGCAAAAGTCCTCAGCCGACAAGCATAGACAAGAGATGCAGTTTCAGCCATGAGATAAAGTCTTCCTGAAAGTTCGACCATTGCGAGGTGTCGTTCGTTTCGGGAAGAAAGGAAAGTTGAACCCTCGTTATATAGGTCCGTTCGAGGTTCTCGAGCGAGTGGGCGAAGTTTCCTATCGATTAGCCTTGCCTCCCGAGTTGGTTAGTGTGCACAACGTCTTTCACGTATCGATGTTGCGCAAATTCTGATAATGTGCTTCAGCACAATGAGCTTCAGATTCAGCCAGACTTAACTTACGAGGAACAGCCGGTAGCAATCTTGGACCGGAAGGTTCATCATAAGCAAAAACAATTAAACTTACTCTTGTCTGTGGAGGAGCAGCTTCATTGGGGCAAGTCCTGATGTTATGCCCAATTTTCTTGCATTTTTGGCAAGTCATTTGTAGTCCAAATCTCCTCAGCTTAGTGTCACTCTTGGCCTCTTCTTCAGGAGCTTTTCTCCCTTTTATTTTAGGTCTACCAGGCATCTTTCTAAATGGAGGTGGCTTCACAGTGGACCCAGATGCTTCAGGCCACATTTTAGGCCCATTTAATGGTTAAAGACTAAAAGAGTATGCTTTCAAATTTCTTTCTACACTGAAGTATGGGCTGACAAAGTCCACTACATCCCTCTTCATGTACTGAATTGCAGAACAAGCATGGATACATGGTATACCAGATATATCCCAGCTTCTACAACTACATGTCATGCACTTCAAATCAACCACAAACTGATCATCTGATATGGCAACTTAAAATTTTTCACCCACTGCAGGTTTTGTCACGCACAACCTACTTCTCAACTTATTTTCCTCAATTTTTTTTCCTTATCCTAGGACATATTGTGTCATTCAGTCCACTAGTCAACATTAGTTTGTGATGCTGCCTTTCCATTACATAAGTTCTAATACTCTCAAGCATTTCAACAATAGGTTTTCTTCTTGCCTTCACTATGGTACTGTTGAAAGTTTCACATACATTATTAAGTATCATATCACATTTTGGATTCTCAAGGATAAAGGCTTTACAGAACCTGAAATTTTCCATGCCCATGAAATCATCATAAGCCTCCTTAGCCACTGCCTTCATCCCTTCAAGTGCTTCCTTATATGCTGCCTTGTGTGTGCTATGCACTACCCTCCAAAAACAACTCTTCAGTGTACTTCCTTTGTGTGATTTCTTCCAATTCATGTACACATGTCGTGCACAATTTCTATGTTCTGCATGTGGTGAGAGGTCCCTTATAGCAGCAATGAGTCCCTACATAATGAGACAAGTCAGAACATATATTAAAGATAAGCCAAACAACCAAATATATTAGTGCACATATTGAAAGAACTAACCTTTTGCTGATCACTGATAAATGTCCATCCAAGTACATCTGATATCCCCAAATCTTGAAAAAGTATGTCTAGAAACCATTTCCCATTGCTCTCATTCTCAGAATCCACAACTGCCCATGCCAAAGGAAATATCTGGTTGTTCCCATCCTTGCCAACAGCACACAATAATACACCTCCTAAGAAGGTCTTCAAGAAAGCCCCATCAAGGCCAATAATTGGCCTACAGCCTTGCAAGAAACCTTGTCTTAGTGCACTAAAACCAACATAAAAACATTTGAATACACTGCCACTCTTCAATTTCAGCTGAAATATGCCATTTCTATCAACCCTTTGAAGCTCTGCAATGTACCTCCTAAGTTTTCCATAGTGCTCCTCCTCTGTACCTCTAAGCAGTTTAAGAGCCTTAGTTTTTGCTTTGTACAGTTTCTTCCTAGAGGGTTGCACACCATATTTTTCACTGATAGAATCCTCTAAGTCAAAAATTTTCATCTTAGGCTTCTTTCTAATCATAGGTAGATATTCCCCAGCAACCCAAGAATCAGTTGCTTGTTTAGTGTTCAAATCCCTATGGCAGCTGTGGCTACTAACAAAGGTCTTCACAGCCACACTACCTTCACCTTTTATCAGACTAGCATAAAGCCTCCATGGACAACCAACTTCACACCTAGCTTCAATCTGACATGAACTACTTCTGACAAAACTTATGTTGCAGCCATTATAAATTGCATAATTCTGAACTGCCTTCCTACATTGCCCAATGGTTTCAAATCTCATCCCAAGCTGAAATTGGAAGGTCAGCAGATCTCCTTTTCCATCATAAACTATTTTTTCCTTCTTGCTTCATCATCATCATCACCAAGACCCTCACCACTAGATGAATCAGTGTTGACATTCCCTTCAGAATCTTCATATTCTGACTCATTATCTCTTGCAGGTATATTGTTGTCATCAGCCTCATGATGTGAAGATGGTTATGCAAATGACATGTTTGCATCTCCATCATCTGTTGACTGTCTGGAGTTCAAAGCTTCTCTCCTTGCCTGAAGATACTCCTCATCATATGTCCCTAAATCTTCATCAGACAAACCATCATTACTTGAAGATTCACCAGATGGTTCATACTCCTCATCCTCACTTTCATCTAAAGAAAACTCACCCAGCTTTTCACTAGTATCCTTTACTTGGTGTACTTCAGCAAGTTCAGATACCCTATTCCTATTTGACTTTTCTTGTTGACAAACAGCAGCAACTTCAGGTACCCTATTCCTATTTGACTTTTCTTGTTGACAAGCAGCAGCAACTTCAGGTACCCTATTCCTATTTGACTTTTCTTGCTGTGTTGACAAACAGCAGCAACTTCAGGTACCCTTTTCCTATTTGACTTTTCTTGTTGACAAACAGAAACCACAGACGGTTTGTTCAGTTGTTCAGTTTGCACAAATATTTCAACATATCTTCTGTTTCTCTGCATTTGACCCAAACATGTCATAACACCAGCATCATCTTTTATATCCTGAAACTCATGTGTTGTCCGATGCTTATAAAATATTCTACCCCAGTTTTCATATCCCAGCTTCTTTATTTGATCTTCGATGTCAAAATAACCTAGCCTATCTGCATCCAACCCAGTAACCGTGGCAACACAATCACCATAATAATACTCATGCCCTTCGAGAGTGACAAATCTACCCTTGTGATTGATGAATAACATATAGAAATCACTGCAAATTCAAAAAATCGAAAATTTTTACCAAATCGAACCCTAAAAAACTAAAATCAATTGAACATTTCAACTCTGAAAAGGCATTTACCTTGCGACCTTGATGTTAACAAGTTCTTGTGTATGCTCACGATAATCGTCACGAACATATGGAAGACACACCCTTGTAATTTTGGAGCAAATAAAAAACCTAGGGTTTGGAAATGAAAAATTGGGAAGGGGATTTGGGGAAAATGAACGATTGTGGTGAATTTGGGGAAGAATCGTCTTTTATACTAAGGTTATTGCCACCTGGACGCTGTCTCGGACGCCCGTTTGGTGTTTCCGTCAAGTTAAATTGCCACATCGCACTTCTGTTGACGGCAGTTAGAAGTATGTATCGGGTTGCCAAAATTGTAAAGGTCATGTATATTTCTGACAAGGTTTGAAGGTCGTGATTAAATTGCCAAACGCGTAAAGGCCGTGTTAATTCCCGCCATTTTTCCTTTAAAAAAATAAATGGACCGGGATTAATTTCTGAACTGGATCGATTGCTGAATAGAATTTAACCGAGAATACTTTCGACTTAAAGTCGAATTTGAAATGAGTAGCTTAATAACTGGGCTCAGAACTAGAAATGAGCATTATTAATAAAAGTAAAATAGTTCAAACTCGGAACTAAAAATATCACTTTTATTAATAACAGAACAGGCTATTACAATCTACCTCTCTTAAAATTATTTCCGTCCTCGGAAATACTAGAACTGAAAATATATACAACTATATACAAAATCAGAACTGAAAATCTGGAAACGAGCCCTAATATCAGCTTCGCGCTCCCACATGGCATATGAATCTCCGTGGCGATTCCACCTGATACGAACGAGGGAAATATCTCGCATCCTTATTAACTTTTATAATGCATTCTGTTCATATCCTTGTTGATAAATTGTAGAAAAAGAGAGGGAGACCAAGTACAAGAGAGCAACATGTGGAGTCTTCTGCAAAAGATTGGACTGTCACACCAACACCAGCATTTCCAACACCAACAATCCCAACACCAACAAACTCAACATCAACCAACCCACCACCAGTCCCAACACCAGCCCCAATAGAAGCCCTAAGAGCACCAACAAAAGCACCACAAACACAAGCCCCAACAGCACCACCAACACAAGCCCCATCCACAAAAGCAACCACAAGCACAAGAGCAACCAAGGTCACAAGAGCAGCTTCAGCCACAAGAACAGCCCCAACTACTAGATCAGCCACAGCTGCTATGCAACAAACAAGAAGGAGTTTTAGAATCAGGAGTGTTGGACAATCTTATCAACCTGTGCAAGCTATTAGAGCAAAAGACAGAGCAATGGTAAAAGCTATTATTTTCTCACATAAAGCATGATATCAGTTTATTAACTTATTTGTGTCTTTGCTTGTTTAGGCCAATAAAGGATTTGGTGTGATGGTCTCTGAGCAGACAGGAGACATTTATATGAGGGTATGCTTCATTGTCACCATATACTTTTCCTGTACCAATTGCAGTGCATATTTCAGATATTAACTTAATTTGTTTTGTCCCACAAATTCTTAATCAGATGCCAGGGCAAAATAGAGCTCACTTTGTACCTAACAGAAGAGCAGGATCATCACCTGGACAAAAGAAACAAACATCCAAGAATTGCCCAAGAGATCAGGGGACACAAGAGTGTGTGTGTAATTTTAACCCTTGTTAGTTGTCATGGATGTATATTGTTGTTTGGGTTTTGGGGGATGTATGTTGTGAACTACTGTGTTTTTTCATGTTTTCTGGTTTGATGTGGGATTGGAGCTGTAGCTGTTAGCAATGTATTATCTAAATTTGGATTTGGATTTGGATTTGATGTTTTGGTTGTGGAATATGGATTGGATATGACTTTTGATTTTATAAGGATGGCAACAAGACTTTTGTTTTTAACATGGCTTCAGTTGGTGTTTGTTGAGGTTGTTTGGTATTTAAGATGCTTGTGCATATTGTTATGTGCTGATTATTGAATGTACCACATTTGTTTGGCTTATAGGATTTTTGTGCATATGACACCAACATACACTAAAATGAACTTACACAAAAACATAAACTGATTCAATATAAAATTTCATTAACAATCGAAATGAAGTTACAAAAAGGCAGCATACACTTAAATTCAGATAACAACATACATTGCAATTTGCTTATCAAAAGGTTGTCCTACACCAAGTTCATCATAATTGGTTCTATTGGACAAGTCTTGTACAAAAGGTTGTCAACCATTTTCCTCTTTACCAAAGAACAAAAGCAAAACAACAAATAACACAACTGACACACACACAATAGGATATCTGAATTTGTTTCTCTTGGACAAGACTTGTACTTGCTCCTCCAACTCATTTACTTTGGATTTAAGATACAATAGTTCATCTTCCTTCATTTTCAGCCTCTCAACCAATGCTACTTCAGTAACATCTCTGCATTTTAATTGCTCCTCCAATAATGCCTTCTCAGCCTTCAGTTTCAGAAAACATGATTTCTGAAATGGTCCAAGCTCCGGATCAACCCAAGAAAAGTATGTACATGCATTCTTATACAGATAAGCAAAGATTAGAATTAGAACAAAACACAATAACTGAAAAACCATAAAACTAAGGCAAAAATTTTTAATTTTCATCTCATATGATAAACTGAAATTTCAAATTCCACTCGTTTTTTCTGTGTTCATTTCATCAAATTGAACTCGTCATTTGAAATTGAACTCAGCATTTCATATCAGAACGGCCACGCATGAAATTACAAAAATAAAGCCAAATTGCACTCACAGCGGCACGATTGTAGTCATATCGGCACGAAACTGAATAAAAAACAAAATTGCAAAACAAAATCGAAGTCACCTGTATGTTGCGGCAACGTCGGAAACGACGACAAGGATTGAGGTCGGTATTTGACGTGAATATAACTGCTTCGTCTCCATGGAAACATACTGATTTCAATCTCCTTGAATCTGAGCTAGAAGATGACGACATTTCGGGGTGAATTGAGGTCAATTAGGGTTAGGGCATGTGATGAATTTGGGGAGAATAAACGATTGTGGTGAATTTGGGGAAGAAACATCTTTTATACTAGGGTTATTGCCACCTGGACGCTGACTCGGATGCCCGTTTGGTGTTTCCGTCAAGTTAAATTGCCACATCACACTTTCGTTGACGGCAGTTAGAAGTATGTATCGGGTTGCCAAAATTGTAACGGTCATGTATTTTTCTGACAAGGTTTGAAGGTCGTGATTAAATTGCCAAACGCGTAAAGGTCGTGTTAATTCCCGCCATTTTGCCTTTTTTAACAAAATGGAATTTATCAGTCGGAACTAATTATTCCAAGTTGACGAATTTATCGGAATCGAGATATTCTGAGAAATCGCCCAAGTCAAGTCGTGAACGGAATCGAGTATATTCGGTCACGAGCCTCGCGCCTAGTAGCTGCGCCCATGCATTTCTCAAGCTCTAGTAGTGCCAAGTCTTTCCCAAGTATAGCCGAGCCTTACTAGTAAATTCTTAGAATTTTTCCAAGTGTTAGTTCGCTTGGGCCCGCCATCGTGCACGTTTAGCACGCCCAGCACGCGCACAGGCAACCCAGCGCACGATAAGCCACGAATCCGCGCCTTGAATCGCTGATAGGTGTTTCTCTAGTCACAACTGCGCCTATTGAAACGAATAAAATTGCAATAGAAATATAGAAGAAATCTAAGACAAAGTGTTTGAACAAAAGTTTGGATTTTTATTGATAAACTGAATGATGAAAAATAACATGGGGAAGGGGCCTTTATATAGGCACAAAATATATCTAGTCGTAATCTACCAAGGGAACTAATAAAGCAATAAAATATTAAGAGTCCTAAACAATGTAGATATTATAATGGAATAAGAAAACCAAATAGCTAGGGGATCCAATGCCTTGGCTTGCAATCCAAGTAGTCTTGTCTTGCACTCCACTCCAAACTCCTAGCCGCCTCAACCTCTCGCCGCCTAGGACTTCTCCACCGCCCACGTGCCTTTGCCTTAGTCCTCGAGGACTAGGGTCGCACCTTCTACGCCCGCCTATCCTCTTGCCTCGAGGATTAAGGTCTCGCGCCACGCGTGCGCCATTTCTATTCCTTGAAGGATCATGCTTCGGGCCCGCATCCACTTTGCCTATACCTACTAAAAATATGCTCCCGGCTACGTTGCCTGATCTTCTGAGGATTACTCCCGTCACCGATCTTTCAGGAGCGTTCCGGCACTCAGCTGCTTTTCCTAGTCCTGCGGAGTCTAGTATTCGCGCCTTGCCTATGCCTATGAGGACTAGGATTGCTGCCCTGGTCTTGCCTCGCCCTTCGAGTGTGCACGCGATCGAACGCTTCGCCTGCGTGACCAACTCGTGCGTGTCGCCCAACGCCCCGCGCACAGTGCCTTGCTCTTTCACGAGCTGTGCCGCGCTCGTCGCCGCTCGCGCCTTCGCTCGCTCGAGGTCGTCCCATGTGCGTGCTATCCACCCCTCGCACACTGCTCGTCTCCTCAGTAATGTAAACGCCCGGGGCCTTAGCATCCAAGCGTCGTGCGCGTTGCTCCCTCGCGCACGCCTTGCTCCATTCGACCGCGTCGCCTGAGCCCACTATCGTACACTCGACCCCCGTACACTGCGCGTAGTCCTCCCTCAAGTGCCCTATGCCTTGCACCTAGCATGCGCACTGCCCGTAGTGCGATGCTCGTGCTCGTCTCCTCGAACGTCGACCAACTGCTCGATCTACTAGCGCGTCGATCCGCTGCAGCTTCGACCCTCCCGCATTCGGCCGTGCTAGCGTCGACCTCGACCCTTCAAGCCTCGATCTTTCGGGCTTCTTGCTTGACCTCCTTATCGTGGTAGACCCTTGTATGCTTGACCTCCTATGCCATTGTGCACGTCGGCACCGTCGTATAAGGGCTCATGCATGTCTCCTAGGACATGCAAGCCTTGTTACGGCCCTTTACTCGGCCTTCTTAGATAGTGTCGGCCTTCGGCCCTTCTCACTTTCGGGGGTCGAAACTCACTTACGCATCATTCCCGCCCCCTTTAAGAATGTTCTTGTCCTCAAGGACTCATCATCGACCCTCAACCAAGTTACCTCCTTGTCAAGTTTCACCTCGACCACTAAGTGCGCAATTTCTTCCACAACCTCTGAAACCTCTAGCACACCTTCTTCATCCTCTTTCTGAACCTCGCCGACCACTTCATCTCCTTTAGACTCAACCCAAGTTACTTCACCTCGACATAGTGTTCATCGGGGTACTCATCGAAAATAGGTGGTCCTTTATAATCCGTCAACTCGTACTCGTACTTCATGGCCGTTGAGTTTTTAAAATAATTCGAGAATTCAAATAGAAAGATAGGCTTTTTACACTTTCCGTTGACCTGGCCTTCTCCTCTGCCGAACGCACCTAGTATGCGGTCGGGTGCCCTAACCAACTCGCATATCTTGGACTGCTACTGCTTGATCGTCCAAACCTCGTGCACCTCCCCTTCGACCGCAGTTGCCTCGACCTCGGTTGCCTCGACCTCGGCTTTCTCGACTACTTCGACGTCCATGGGTTCATCCTTGGGGTACACATCAAAGATAGGCGGGCCATCATAATCCGTCGAGACTTTTGCGACCTCTCTGAAGTATTCATCGAACAGAGGGGGATCCTTGTATTCGACCGTGCCCGCGTGTGCTCCTGTCTCCTCGACGGTGAAGATTTGGCCGCCCGCATGCCAAACCCGCTCTATACTCTTGAGACCAACCTCGGTCCCACCGTCCTTGCTTGCCTTTAACGTGACCCGGTGCTCTCCTGAGTGGAACTCCATGACTCCCATCCGGTAGTTGGTGGTCACTTTGCCTAATCCCTCGAGCCATTGTACTCCTAACACAACCTCAGGTCCAACCAAGGGTAGCGCATAGAGATCGGCTTTGATGGTGACTCCTTGAAATTTGATCGGCACCCCGCGATAAGACTCGGTGCACCTTAGCCGTTCGCCATTGGCTACTAGGACCTCGAATGGCTCAACTTTCGACGTTGGCAACTTCAACTTCTGAGACAGCGTGGCGTTGATGAAGTTGTGTGACGACCCATTGTCCACGAGCACGACTACACGATGGTCCTTGACCAACGCTGATAGCCGCATCGTCCTCGGTCCTCGAGTACCAGCCATTGCATGCATCGAGATCTCAACCTCTTCCTCGAACACCGCGTCCTCGATCTCATTCTCTTCGTGATCATCGATCACGGGTTCTTCTTCTTCGAAGTCAACGAATTCTATCACAAAGGCTTGATTGCATCGGTGGCCTGGTGTAAACTTTTCTTCGCACTTGTCGCAAAGCCCCTTCTCACGCCGGCGCCATATCTCCTCGAGCGACAAGTGCTTGACTTCTGGTACCGGTGGTCGCACGCTATTGGTCGGTCGAGAGCTATCAGGCAGTCGGCTGCTCGGAACCATATTGCTTGCATCCGGTTGTGCGCGTCGCATCTCGGGGTAGCGTGCGTCCGCCCGTCCCCTTCGAGTTGCCACAAGATGATCTTCTTGGCGTCGAGCAACCTCCATGGCGGCATGCATTGTCTCGAGACGCTCTAAGCGCACCTCAGCAGCTAGATCAAACTTTAGGCCTCCTATGAAAGCCCCTACTAACGCGGTCTCGGGCCAACCTCTTACTCGACAAGCTAAACACTCAAATTCTTTTAAATAATCATGTAAGCTACTTGTTTGCTTATTCGCGTGAGAGCCTCGCCGTAGTTGTGGTAGTCAGATGTTCCGAAACGCGTGAGTAACTCGCGCTCGAAATTGTCCCACCTGATGACTTGTTGTCGGTTGCGATAGACGCTCGTGAGCCATTGCCACCACACGTTTGCCTCGCCATCTAAGTAGTAGGCCGCGTATCACACCCGCTCATTCCCCTCGGTTTCATGGAGCTCGAAGTACTGCATAGTCCGATTGAGCCATGCGTCGGGGTAGTTGCCGGTAAAGGTGGACAGTGTGATCCTCGGCTTCTCGGGCTTCGGGCGATCGCGATAGATGGACGCCTGGGACTGCCGGTCGAAGTCGTCCTCCTCATGCTCACGCTCACGCTCCTTACTCCGCCGCTCCTCCTCCTCGAGCCACTCGCGCTCTTGTTGCCGTGGTGGTTGGCGTTCATGTTGTTGGAAAATTCGAGCCATCTCATCGAACCTTCGGTTAATGATCTCCATCAATTCACGAACAGACGCCTTTGTAGTATCGAGACCCTCACCTAGGGTATCCATAGCCTCGCTCATACTTCGGACTTGCACGTCTAGATTGTCGTGCTTATCCTTCATCTCCTTGTTGGCCATGGCTTTCTTCTCTTGCTTTTGCTCATTGCTTCTAGGACTCGTGTTGAAGAGATTTTTTTTTTT
>CACSLK010000984.1:10855711-10870543 GCA_902706635.1 Striga hermonthica
TTTTTTTTTTGATAGGGGGGACGAAAGATAGGAAAAGAAAAAAGAAAGGGAATGGGGTAGGAAAAACACACGATCTAACACCTCTCAATGAAAGCACCAATGATGAAGATCGTTTGTTTCGATTGCCGATAAGCCACGAATCTGCGCCTTGAATCGCCGATAGGGGTTTTTCTAGCCACAACTGCGCCTACTGAAATGAATAAAATTGCAATAAAAATCTAGAAGAAATCTAAGACAAAGTGTTTGAACAAAAGTTCGGATCTTTATTGAGAAACTGAATGATGAAAAATAACATGGGGAAGGGGCCTTTATATAGGCAAAAAATATATCTAGTCCTAATCTACCTAGGGAACTAATAAGGAAATAAAATATTAAGAGTCCTAAACAATCTAGATATTATAATGGAATAAGGAAACCAAATAGCTAGGGGATCCAATGCCTTGGCTTGCACTCCAAGTAGTCTTATCTTGCACTCCACTCCAAACTCCTAGCCGCCTCAACCTCTCGCTGCCTAGGACTTCTCCACCACCCACGTGCCTTTGCCTTAGTCCTCGAGGACTAGGGTCGTGCCTCCTACGACCGCCTATCCTCTCGCCTCGAGGATTAAGGTCTCGCGCCACGCGTGTGCCATTTATATTCCTTGAAGGATCATGCTTCGGGCCTGCATCCACTTTGCCTATACCTACTAGGAATATGCTCCCGACTACGTTGCCTGATCTTCCGAGGATTACCCCCGTCACCGATCTTAATCAGACGCGTTCCGACACTCAGCTGCTTTTCCTAGTCCTGTGGGGTCTAGTATTCGCACCTTGCCTATTCCTATGAGGACTAAGATTGCTGCTCTGGTCTTGCCTCGCCTTTCGAGTGTGCATGCGATCGCACCCTTCGCCCGCGTGACCAACTCGTGCGTGTCGCCCAATGCCCCGCGCACTGTGCCTTGCTTGTTCGCACGCTGTGCCGCGCTCGTCGCCGCTCGCGCCTTCGCCCGCTCGCGGTCGTCCCATGTGCGCGCTATCCACCCAACATCCACCCCTCGCACACTGCTCGTCTCCTCAGCAATGTAAACGCCCGGGGCCTTAGCCTCCAAGCGTCGTGCGCGTTGCTCTCTCGTGAACGCCTTGCTCCATTCGACCGCATCACCTAAGCCCGCTATCGTACACTCGACCCTGGTACACTACGCATAGTCCTCCCTAAAGTGCCCTAAGCCTTGCACCTCGCTTTCGCACTGCCCGTAGGCGATGCTCGTGCTCGACTCCTCGAACGTCGATCAACTGCTCGACCTACTAGTGCGTCGATCCGCTGCAGCTTCGACCCTCCCGCATTCGGCCGTGCTAGCGTCGACCTCGACCCTTCAACCTCGATCTTTCGCGCTTCTTGCTTGACCTCCTTATCGTGGTAGACCCTTGTATGCTTGACCTCCTATGCCATTGTGCACGTTGGCACCCTCGTATACGGGCTCGTGCACGTCTCCTAGGCCATGCAAGCCTTGTTACGGCCGTTTGCTCAGCCTTCTTAGATAGTGTCTGCCTTTGGCCCTTCTCGCCTTCGGGGGTCAAAACCCACTTACGCATCACGCGCCCAACACGCGCACAGGCATGATACGCAAGTAGTCATCAACCCCGGTGAGTCCAATGATGATGATGGTGATAATCTAGATATTTGGCTAGAAAATATGTTGGAAGAGCCATCTAGTCTTATTTACCGGCCATCATGTGTGAGGGATTGGCCGAAAGGATGTGGTCCATGAGCTAAGATTAAGCCTAAGAGACACAAGACCAAACGAGCTCGAAGGAAAGACAAGGCGAAGGCTAAAGAAGAGAAGTGTTGGTGTAAGCCTTGTGCAAAGAAAAGGCGAGTTCACAAGATATAGGCTCGAAGGGGAGGTAGGCAAAGAATGGAGGATGGTTGGATATTGCGAGCTGGTGATTGTATTGGGTTGGATGGTTGGGATCCATGGCCGTCGGGAGAGCTAAAAGAATCGGGCGAGCACTTGAGGTCGGTTGGCGACGAGGGTGGGAGCACGGGCGAAGAACGCGCATCGTGCTGTGATGCGCGCAACGGGTCAAAGGGTCGAGACGGTGCACGAGCGAGCGACGTCGAGATGCCGGACGCAAGCAAAGCAAGATGGTGCGCATCGTACGAGTCGACAACAGAGGTTAGCGGCACGCGGGTGGTGTCGGGCGTACGCGGGCGCGCGGTAGAGGATCAGGACGCAGGGGCGCTGGAGGCAACGCGCGGGGCGCGGGACAACAGCGCGAGCGGCACGGACGTAAAGGACGTGCGCGGCACTCGCAGGAGTAGCAGGGACGCGCGGGAGTTGGCCAACGAGGGCAGGGCGTGTGCGATGGCACGCGAGTGGGACGACGCGGATGGTGTCCTAGGCAGGGAAGGATTAGGCGACACACGCGAGGGGACGCACGCGCTGAACGATGTCGGTGTGGACTGGGGTCGCACGGGGGTGCGCGCGTGCAAAACGGACGAGGCGCGCGATGCCTCGCACGCTAAGGAATAGGGAAGCCGAGGGCGGCGCGCGTAGGGGCGGTGACTTGGACATGCGCAAGCTTCTAGAATTGCTTGGTGTGCAAGCCAAGCATTAGTATTTTGGTAGTAGTAGGATTTTATTGCTTTCTAGTATTAGGATTTTTATTATTGCAAGATTTAGGAGATTTAGTTTATTTAGGCTTAGATTTATTTTATGCACCTATAAATACCCCATGTACTCTTCACAATTAAGGGAGTTGAATGTTGAGTCTTGAATTGGTGTGCCAATTGTGAGGGGGAACTGTTGTTCTTACGTGTGTTTAAACACGGCCATTATTGCGTGTTTACATACAGTGTCGGAGAGAAGGCCATTAGAGCGTCTTGAAGTCACAGTGTCTAGGAGAAGGCCGATAGTGCATCTGTTAGATACACCTATCGTGGATGAACGAAGGCCCTAGTGCGCGTTTATTCACAACCCACGTATAGATAAAAACACGATCCGTCATCATTGGTGCTTTCAATGAGAGATGCTGATCGTGTTGTTATCTATCTATCTTTTTTCTTTTTTCGGTTTTGCCTTTTGCTGAGGGGGCCGAATTTTTGTTCTTTTTTGGTTCGAAATTTTCGAATTTTCTATTCAAATTTTTCAATTTTTTCGAAAGTCTTAAAAAAAAGTGTCATCTTGTTAGTCCTTTGTTTGATTTTTGTTCGGTTATTACCTTTTGTTGAGGGGCCGATTTTCTCTTTGTTTTTTGAAATTTTTTGGTTCGAATTTTTTCGAATTTTTAGAGTAAAAAAAAAAATAATGTCTTACCCACCATTGGATGAGTTAGATTGGGAAGATCTTGAGATGTTGGAAGGTTTGGAAAGAGAGCTCACACCTTGGGAGAAAGCATATCTTGATGAGCTTCACGAGCGAAGGAATATAGCAGAATACGAGAGACAACTCATAGAAGCTCGAGAAGCAATGGTGATCGAGGCTCATGACCATGAAGATGAAGGAGCGTTAAATTTTCTAATCCTTGAGGACAAGGAAAGTCTCGAAGAGGAGAGGAATGATACGGAAGTGGTCATCAACCCCGGTGAGTCCGACGATGATGATGGTGATAATCTAGATATTTGGCTAGAAAATATGTTGGAAGAGCAATCTAGTCCGATTTACCGGCCATCATGTGTGAGGGATTGGCTGAAAGGATGTGGTCCACGAGCTAAGCTTAAGTCCTAGAGACGCAAGACCAAACGAGTTCGAAGGAAAGACAAGGCGAAGGCTAAAGAAGAGAAGTGTTGGTGTAAGCCTTGGGCAAAGAAAAGGCGAGTTCGCAAGATAGAGGCTCGAAGGGGAGGTAGGCAAAGAATGGCGGATGGTTGGATATGGCGAGCTGATGATTGTATTGGGTTGGATGGTTGGGATCCATGGCCGTCGGGAGAGCTAAAGGAATCGGGCGAGCACTTGAGGTCGGTTGGCGATGAGGATGCGAGCACGGGCGAAGAACGCGCATCGTGCCGTGATGCGCGCAACGGGTCGAAGGGTCGAGATGGTGCACGGGCGAGCGACGTCGAGATGCCGGACGCGAGCAAAGCACGATGGTGTGCATCGGACGAGTCGGCAACGGAGGTTAGCGGCACGCGGGTGGTGTCGGGCGTACGCGGGCGCGCGGTAGAGGATCAGGACGCAGGGGCGCTGGAGGCGATGCGCGGGGCGCGGGACAACAGCGCTAGCGGCACGGACGTAAAGGACGTGCGCGACACTCGCGGGAGTAGCAGGGACGCGCGGGAGTTGGCCAGCGAGGGCAGGGCGTGCGCGATGGCACGCGAGTGGGACGACGCGGATGGTGTCCTAGGCAGGGAAGGATTAGGCGACACACGCGAGGGGACGCACGCGCTGCAAGATGTCGGTGTGGACTGGGGTCGCACTGGGGTGCGCGCATGCAACACGGACGAGGCGCGCGATGCCTCGCGCGCCAAGGAATAGAGAAGCCGAGGGCGGCGCGCGTAGGGGCGGTGACTTGGACATGCGTAAGCTTCTAGAATTGCTTGGTGTGCAAGCCAAGCATTAGTATTTTGGTAGTAGTAGGATTTTATTGCTTTCTAGTATTAGGATTTCTATTTTTGCAAGATTTAGGAGATTTAGCTTATTTAGGCTTAGATTTATTTTATGCACCTATAAATACCCCATGTACTCTTCACAATTAAGGGAGTTGAATGTTGAGTCTTGAATTGGTGTGCCAATTGTGAGGGGAACTATTGTTCTTACGTGTGTTTAAATAAGGCCATTAGTGCGTGTTTACATACAGTGTCAGAGAGAAGGCCATTAGAGCGTCTTGAAGTCACAGTGTCTAGGAGAAGGCCGATAGTGCATCTGTTAGATACACCTATCGTGGATGAACGAAGGCCCTAGTGCGCGTTTATTCACAACCCACGTATAGATAAAAACACGATCCGTCATCATTGGTGCTTTCATTGAGAGGTGCTGATCGTGTTGTTATCTATCTATCTTTTTTCTTTTTTCGGTTTTGCCTTTTGCTGAGGGGGCCGAATTTTTGTTCTTTTTTGGTTCGAAATTTTCGAATTTTCTATTCGAATTTTTCAATTTTTTTCGAAAGTCTTAAAAAAAAAAGTGTCATCTTGTTAGTCCTTTGTTTGATTTTTGTTCGGTTATTACCTTTTGTTGAGGGGCCGAATTTCTCTTTGTTTTTTGAAATTTTTTGGTTCGAATTTTTAGAGTAAAAAAAAAAAAAATTCTTACCCACCATTGGATGAGTTAGATTGGGAAGATCTTGAGATGTTGGAAGGTTTGGAAAGAGAGCTCACACCTTGGGAGAAAGCATATCTTGATGAGCATCACGAGCGAAGGAATATAGCAGAATACGAGAGACAACTCATAGAAGCTCGAGAAGCAATGGTGATCGAGGCTCATGACCATGAAGATGAATGAGCGTTAAATTTTCTTATCCTTGAGGACAAGGAAAGTCTCGAAGAGGAGGGGAATGATACGGAAGTGGTCATCAACCCCGGTGAGTCCGACGATGATGATGGTGATAATCTAGATATTTGGCTAGAAAATATGTTGGAAGAGCCATCTAGTCCGATTTACCGGCCATCATGTGTGAGGGATTGGCCGAAAGGATGTGGTCCACGAGCTAAGCTTAAGCCTAAGAGACGCAAGACCAAACGAGTTCGAAGGAAAGACAAGTCAAAGGCTAAAGAAGAGAAGTGTTGGTGTAAGCCTTGTGCAAAGAAAAGGCGAGTTCGCAAGATGGAGGCTCGAAGGGGAGGTAGGCAAAGAATGGCGGATGGTTGGATATGGCGAGCTGGTGATTGTATTGGGTTGGATGGTTGGGATCCATGGTCGTCGGGAGAGCTAAAGGAATCAGGCGAGCACTTGAGGTCGGTTGGCGACGAGGGTGCGAGCACGGGCGAAGAACGCGCATCATGTCGCGATGCGCGCAACAGGTCGAAGGGTCGAGACGGTGCACGGGCGAGCGACGTCGAGATGCCAGACGCGAGCAAAGCACGATGGTGCGCATTGGACGAGTCGGCAACGGAGGTTAGCGGCACGCGGGTGGTGTCGGGCGTACGCGGGCGCGAGGTAGAGGATCAGGACGCAGGGGCGCTGGAGGTGACGCACGCGGCGCGGGACAACAGCACTAGCGGCACGGACGTAAAGGACGTGCGCGGCACTCGCGGGAGTAGCAGGGACGCGCGGGAGTTGGCCAGCGAAGGCAGGGCGTGCGCGATGGCGCGCGAGTGGGACGACACGGATGGTGTCCTAGGCAGGGAAGGATTAGGCGACGCACGCGAGGGGACGCACGCGCTGAACGATGGCGGCATGGACTGGGGTCGCACTGGGGCGCGCGCGTGCAACACGGACGAGGCGCGCGATGCCTCGCACGCCAAGGAATAGGGAAGCCGAGGGCGGCGCGCGTAAGGGCGGTGACTTGGACATGCACAAGCTTCTAGAATTGCTTGGTGTGCAAGCCAAGCATTAGTATTTTGGTAGTAGTAGGATTTTATTGCTTTCTAGTATTAGGATTTCTATTATTGCAAGATTTAAGAGATCTATTTTGTTTAGGCTTAGATTTATTTTATGCACCTATAAATACCCCATGTGCTCTTCACAATTAAGGGAGTTGAATGTTGAGTCTTGAATTGGTGAGCCAATTGTGAGGGGGAACTGTTGTTCTTACGTGTGTTTAAACAAGGCCATTAGTGCGTGTTTACATACAGTGTCGGAGAGAAGGCCATTAGAGCATCTTGAAGTCACAGTGTCTAGGAGAAGGCCGATAGTGCATCTGTTAGATACACCTATCGTGGATGAACGAAGGCCCTAGTGCGCATTTATTCACAACCCACGTATAGATAAAAATACGATCCGTCATCAAGGCAGCCCAGCGCGTGCGCAGCCGCGCCCAGCACCCGCAGGCAGCCCAGCGCCCAGCACGTGGGCAGCGCAGGCAGGCAGCTGATGAAGGTCGCGTGTTTTGATTGTCGAGAAGCCACAAACCAGTGCCTTGAATCGCCGATAGTTGCCTAGAGGTTCACAAACCACACCCCTCTAAACGAATATAATTGCAATAGAATTTTGGTGAAAAACTAAAGCAAATAGAGAATGAACAAAAGTTCGGATTTTTATTGATAAACTGCATGATGAAAAATAACATGGGGAAGGGCCTTTATATAGGCACAAATTATATCTAGTCCTAATCTACCTAGGGAACTAATAAAGTAATAAAATATTAGAAATCCTAATTAAGCTAGAAATCATAAAGCTAGATGGAAACTAAATCTCTTGGTGTGCACTCCAAGTAACTCTCTCTCTCTTGATTCGCACGTCCACCGTCCTACTCGCATGCACGCCACCTTTTATTGCGCGTGTGTCGCCGCCTGGCGTGGTGCGCACGCCAGCCCCACCTGTGCCGCCTTTGCCCGCATGGCCAACCGCCAGTCCGCATTACTCAAGGATAGGGGCTTCGCGCCCAGCGCGTACACCTCTATCGGCGTGTCGCGCACGCCTTTCGACCTCGACTGCTCCCTCGCGCGCATGCTGTCCTGCCTTTCTGCATGCCTCGAGGCATAAGGCCTCGCGCGCGCGTGCCTCTCGTCTTCTCGAATCTCTTGCGCCCGCGCTTGCGTGTAGCGCGCCTATGCCCACGGGCACTCGCTCGCCCGTCTCGTACGCCAGTCGCCCGCCATCGTCCTTGCCCGTTTCTTGGCTACTCCCGCGCTCCGTGCGCATCTTCTGCTCCAGGACGTGCGTCTCGCCTGTGGCCCGTGCCATTCTCTTGCATGCGTGATAGGCACGACTTGCGGCGTTCTTGAGCTGCCTAGCCACTTCCGTATCATTCCCGTCCCCTTCACGCGCTTCCTTGTCCTCAAGGATAAAACTCGGGAATTGATCACGTATCTCATCTAGATCCTCCCATGTGGCTTCCTCCAGTGGCAATTCTTCCCACTCGATTAGCACCTCCCAGCGGTAACGCCCAGCTTTCTTGACCTTGCGGTACTCCATTGCACGTTTTGGCCGTACTATGACCCTTCCATCAGTTGCAGTTGCTGGTAACTCCTCGCACCACTTGTGCGCTTCTCCAAGACTTCTCTTAAGCTGAGAGACATGTATCATTGGATGGATCTATGAACTATCGGGTAGCTCTAGTCGATAAGCTACTTGACCGATGCGCTTCAGAATCTGATAATGTCCATAGTATCGTACTCCTAGCTTAGTTGCTGCCCTCTCGTGCGCTGCTTGAACGGTCGCAGCTTCAAGTAGACATATTCGCCCGACGCATAATTTTCCTCTCGTCGCTTTCCGTCCACGAAGGCTTTTGTTCGATTAATCGAGCCTTCGAGATTTTTCTTCAATTCACGCAACATCAAATCTCGCTCTTCAAGTTCTCGACCGACTTCATCATTGACCGTGCCTCCTTCCGAGTAATTGATCAGTGTTGGCGATTTACGCCCATAAACCAGGGCATAAAATTTTCCCACCTCTTCGGAAATTGATGAACATAGCACCGTAGATATTGCTCAAGGGTTCGGTTGGTTACCTCGGTTTGCCCATCGATTTGGGGATGCTGTGCTGAGCTCATGGATAGCTTGGTCCCATGCAGCTTGAAGAATTCGGACCAAAAGCTGCTCATAAAGATCCTATCTCGGTCGGAAACTATAGATCACGGAGCTCCGTGTAACTTCATCACATATTCGACGAACAATCTGGCGATAGACATGGCTGTGTAGGGATGGGTGATGGGTATGAAGTGAGCATACTTGGTTAGTCGATCCACCACGACATCACTCCGTCAAACCCATTAGAACTCGGCAGCCCTTCAATGAAACCCATGGTGATGTCTTCCCAAATTGCCTCGGGTACTGGTAGTGGCTGCAGCAGCCCGCTTGGTCAGCATGAATCAACCTTAGTGCGCTGACAATCATCGCATCGTGCGATGTAATCCCGAACCGTGCTCTACTGTCCTGGCCAAAAGAAGGTATTGGCTATCCTCATCTATGTACGGTAGATACCCGAGTGACCTCCAATCTTAGAATCGTGGAAGTGCTGCATGATCTTCTTGCGTAGCTGCCCAATGTCGGGAACGAATACTCGGCCTCGATGTAGTAGTAGGCCATTGTGAAGTTCATAATCAGCAATGGTTTCTCCTGCTTCGATCTACCGGTGCATTTCTTGGCAATAAGTATCTTTTTCTTGTGCCTTTCGAACTTCCTCCCAGATGGTCCACGTCGGCCCGGTGACAACATGAAGCTCAGCAACATCTGTCCGTCGGGATAATGCGTCAGCCACAACATTCTGTCGACCTGGCCGGTAGACTATCTCAAAGTCGAACCCCATAAGTTTCGAGACAAACTTCTGCTGCTCAGAGGTAACAATCCTTTGCTCGAGTAGATGCTTGAGTGGCTACTGGTCAGTCACAATCCGAAATCGACGCCCTAATAGGTAAGGCCTCCAGCATCTTACAGCCTCGACAACTGTTGGCATCTCCATCACGTACACAGATAATCCCAACCGAGTCATGCCTAGTGCCTTGCTGAGATAGGCTAGGGGCCGTCCTTCCAGCACTAGCACAGCTCCAATTCCAATATCACTCGCATCTGTGTGTACCTCGAACAAGACATCAAACCTTGGCATGGCGAGCACCGGCGTCGTAGTCATGGCACCCTTCAGTTTCTCAAATGCCTCCTCGCAAGCCTTGGTCCATGCGAACCCGCCTTTCTTGGTCATCTCCGTAAGTGGTTTGGCGATAGTCCTATAATCCTTTACAAACTTCCTATAGTAACCCGTGAGCCCTAGGAATCCTCGGAGCTGCGTGAGACTCGTTGGCTTAGCCTCTATCTTCCGTGGATCAACCTCCCGCCATCGTAGGATATAAAGTGACCTAGGTACTCAACCATCTCCTGCCTGGATAAACACTTGGACGGCTTGATGTGAAATGAGTTAGCCTCCAAGACTTCAAGCACCACTCTTAAATGCTCCAGATGTTCAACCCATGACTTCGAATATACCAAGGTATCATCAAAGAATACTAAGACAAACTTACGTAGGTACTCCTTGAAGATGGAATTCATAGCAAATTGGAAAGTTGATGGAGCGTTGCACAGCCCAAATGGCATCACCAAATACTCATAATGCCCCTGGTGTGTACGAAAAGCTGTCTTCAGAATGTCGGTTTTGTGGAGTCGGATCTGATGGTAACTAGCTCTTAGGTCGATCTTTGAGAAATAGCGTGATCCTGCCAACTCATCGAGCATGTCATCGACACTAGGAATTGGAAATCGATCCTTGATAGTCGCCGCATTCAGAGCCCGATAGACGGTACAAAACCTCCATGTACCATCCTTCTTCTTAGCTAATAATACCGGTGATGAAAACGGACTCGAGCTATGCTGAATTAACCCAGACTCTAACATCTCAGCTACTTGCCTTTTGATCTCAGTTTTCTGAAAGTGAGCGTACCTATAAGGGTGAACGTGTACGACATGCTGCTCATTGACTAGTTGTATGCGATGATCGAACTCCCAGTGGGATGGTAGTCCCTTAGGTTCGCCCAGTACTCTCTCAAACTTCTCGAGAAGTTCGCGCACATCTCCTTGCTGTTGCTCGTTCTCGACCATGTACGCCCCATTGTTCTCGATGACTACTGCAAAGATTTGGCCGCCACCTCGCCAAACTCTTTCAGTGCTCTTACGTCCACCCTCCTTAGTAATTTTTTCTCCTCCAGCCTTGAGAGTGACCCGCTTTCCTCCAGATCTGAACTGCATGACTCCGGTGCGGTAGTCCATGGTCACTCTCCCAAGTCCTTCCAGCCAATGTACTCCTAGAACCACGTCTGGTCCAACCAAGGGTAGGGCATAGAGATCGGGTTCGACAACAACTACGTGAAACTTGATAGGTACCTTACGAAAGAACTCGGTGCATTGAAGCCTCTCACCGTTGGCTACTCGAACTTCAAAGGGCTCAATCTTCGTGGTTGGCATATTCAGCTTCTGGGACAAGTCGGCATTGATAAAGTTGTGTGATGACCCGTTGTCAGTCCTTGACCCAAGCTGGTAGCCTCATCGTCCTTGGCCCTCTAATCCCAGCTATTGCATGCATCGAGATCTCAGCCTCCTCATCAAATGCTTTAATGTTTTCCACTGGCTCCGGTTCTTCCTCGACTTCAGCTTCTTCCTCGTCGTAGTTGGCAACTTCTATGACAAAGGCTTGCCTGCATCGATGCCCTGGCATAACTTTTTCCTCGCACTTGAAATAAAGACCTTTCTCGCGTTGGCGTTTGATCTCCTCCGGAGTGAGTTGCTTGACTACTGGCCCCGGTGGTCGAGCGTTATTGGTCGGTCGTGACGCTTGAGATGGCCCTGTGCGGCATGTGTCGGTGAAACGGGCATCTGGTCGTCCCCTTCGCGTGGCTGCTAGGTGATCTTCGCGTCGTCGGGCCACTTCCATTGCGACGTGCATGGTCTCTGGTCATTCCAAACGTACCTCGGCCGCAAGATCATATTTCAGACCGCCTATGAATGCTCCTACCAATGCAGTTTCGGGCCAGCCTCGTACTCGACATGCTAAACATTCAAATTCCTTCAGATAATCACGTAAATTACATGTTTTCCTTATACGAGTCAACGCCTCATCATAGTTGTGGTAGTCGGATGTACCAAAGCGCGTGAGTAACTCCGCTCAAAATCGCCCCATGTGATGATTCGCTGTCGGTTGTGGTAAATGCTTGTAAGCTATTGCCACCACACGTTGGCCTCACCATCTAGATAGTATGTTGCTTACCTTACTCGATCATGGCCATCGGTTTCATTGAGCTCGAAGAACTGTACGGCACGATTGAGCCAAGCCTCGGAATCGGATCCATTGAACGTGGACAGTATAAGTTGCGGTTTGTCAGGCTTCGGTGGTTCGTGATAGTTAGACGCCTGGGATCATCGGTCGAAGTTGTCCTCTTGCTCCTGCTCCTCGTGCCATCGCTCTCGGTCCTCATCTCGGTTGCACTCTTGGCGTCGCTCGTGCTCGATGTGCTGCCGTTCGTGCGCGTGATGCTCGTACCTCGTGGGTGCGTCGTACTGCCGTTGCTGGAACACCCGCAACACCTCGTCCAAGCGCTGCTCGAGTCGTGCTACCGCCGCGTTGGTGTTGTTCTGGGCTTGATCGAGCTATCCAAGCCTTTCATCCATAACTTCGCTCATACTCCGGACTTGAACATCGAGATTATCGATCTTGTCCTTCATCTCCTTGTTGGCCATTGCTTTCTTTTCTTGCTTTCGCTCTTTGCTTCTTGGACTCGTTTTAAAGATTTTAGATTTTTTTTTTTTGATAAGGTGGGGGACGAAAATAAGAAGAAAAAAAAAGGGAATGGGATAGAAGAAAAACACACGATCTAACACCTCTCAATGAAAGCACCAATGATGAAGATCGCGTGTTTCCATTGCCGATAAGCCACAAACCAGTGCCTTGAATCGCCGATAGTTGCCTAGAGGTTCACAAACTGCACCCCTCTAAACGAATATAATTGCAATAGAATTTTGGTGAAAAACTAAAGCAAATAGAGAATGAACAAAAGTTCGGATTTTTATTGATAAACTGCATCATGAAAAATAACATGGGGAAGGGCCTTTATATAGGCACAAATTATATATAGTCTTAATCTACCTACGGAACTAATAAAGCAATGAAATATTAGAAATCCTAATTAAGCTAGAAATCATAAAGCTAGATGAAATCTAAATCTCTTGGTGTGCACTCCAAGTGACTCTCTCTCTCTCTCTCTCTCTTGCTTCGCACGTCCGCCGCCCTACTCGCACGCACGCCGCCTTCACGGCCCTAGTCCTCGAGGACTAGGCCGCCGCCTCCTATCACGCGTGTGTCGCCGCCTGGCGTGGTGCGCACGCCCGCCCTGTCTGTGCTGCCTTTGCGCGCGTGGCCAACCGCCCGTCCGCATTCCTCAAGGATAGGGGCTTCGCGCCCAGTGCGCACACCTCCATCGGCGTGTCGCGCACGCCTTTCGACCTTGGCTGCTCCCTCATACGTGTGCTGTCCCGCCTTTTCGCATGCCTCGAGGCATAAGGCCTCGCGCGCGCGTGCTTCTCGTCTTTGCGCATCTCTCGCGCCCGCGCTTGTGTGTAGCGCGCCTATGCCCGCGGGCGCCCGCTCGCCCGTCTCGTACGCCAGTCGCCCGCCGTCGTCCTTGCCCGTTTCTTGGCTACTCCAGCGATCCGTGCACGTCTTCTGCTCCAGGACGTGCGTCTTGCCTGTGGCTCGTGCCATTCTCTTGCGTGCGTGATAGGCACGACTTGCGGCGTTCTTGAGCTGCCTAGCCACTTCTGTATCAGCAGCGCCCAGCGCGCCCTGGGCCAACACCAGCCCACCTTCCGAGCTAAATTGCTCAAGTTTTGGCCCATTTTCTTCAATTCCACGTTCATGCATGTGTTATCATGTGGATTTAGAGTTGTTTAAGCCTAAGGCTACCTTAAGATGGATTAAGGATGGTTAATTAGCATTAGCACTTAGAGGGCATGTGCAAGGTGCATTATTTTAATGTATATGTGTAAGGCTTTGTCCCCTAGTGCCTTGGGACTTGTCCAGACCATATTCTATGTTAAGATTCTCCCCAAATTCAGCCAAAAAGCCCTGCAAGTCGTGCCAAGAAACCTCCCCAAGACCTTATGCACCTAGGGAATGGAAGTAGAAGGTTTGTCTCCCATTTGTCTCCACTTCAAGCCTTGGTTTCTCCGCCCATTAGTGCTCATTTAAACTCCATTCTCCCGCTGAGTTTGGCTCATAGAAACATAGTAATTTCGAGCTCAACACTTAGCATATAGAGAGAATTAGAGAGGAGTTTAGTTCATGTGCATGCTAGTACCTAGAACATCGCCTCCGAACTATCTCTTGTTCTAACCAAGTTTTCCTGCACCAAGCCAAGTTCATATCGTCCCTGGGAGTATAAGGAGCTTAGAGAAGCCATCATCCCAAGCCTAAGGCCATCATATCGAGCCAAGGCCCGAGTAAGCTCCAAGCAAGCACGAGCAAAGGCCCTAGCACCATTTTTGTTTTTCGGTGAAGGTTAGCTTGTGCTATCTTTTTATCCTAGCTATAATATGATATTTTAAGATTTATCATGTATAGAAATCATGTTTTGCTCGGGTAGAATATGAGTTTCGAATTTTTGAAGTTTTAAGCCTTAAAATTGAATTTTTAGTAGCAAGCATGTTTTGGCCGAGTTTGACAGCTTTAAAATCCTCATAAATTATGTTTATGATGCTGGTAAAATTTGAGCATGTTTTGAGTTCGAATACTCGGTCAACTAGAAGTCGATTTTTAGCTCATTTTCACCCTCGAGGTCAAGTTATGTTGCATGCGAGTATATGCCTTTTTTTTCAGCCTTATAATTCATGTTTTAGGTTGATAAGTACTCAGCAAATATAATATTCTTAAGTATGAGTGGTTGGTTCGGTGACTTAGCGTCCATACGTGCCATATCGGCCCAATTGAGCTATCTTAGCATCCAACCGAGTCATGCTAGTGTTTCTTTGCATTTTTAAGTGTTTTAGATCATATTATGCTGATATATGTTGGATGTCACCGTAAAAGTTGTCGGATAGCCGGCAAGGGCCGGCCATGGTCACTGGCCGCGCATGCAGCGCGCACAGTGCCGGCCCAGCGCACGTGACCGCGCGCAGCAGCGCGCACAGACAGCGTGATGAGGATCGTGTGTTTCGATTGCCGATAAGCCACTAACCCGCGCCTTGAATCGCCGATAGTGTTTCTCTAGCCACAACCGCACCTATTGAAACGATAAAATTGCTATAGTATTCTGGTGAAAAGACTAAAGCAAAGTTGGAAGA
>CACSLK010000984.1:10920589-10931915 GCA_902706635.1 Striga hermonthica
GGCTGAACTATTAACTTTGCTTTACTTGATTTTCGTACATCATTGGCATTAAACTCTTTAATTGGACTTAGTACATTCTTATGGCCAATCAAGTTACTAAATACATGATTAGCACTAAACATGATTACCTTAATTAATTCTCATTAATGTAAATTAATCTTAATTAACATTAAGCTAATCATGATTATCTTAAGCTAATCTCAATTAATTAGCTTAAACATGATTAAGTTAATGAAGCACGGCTAATGACCATTACTTAATTAACAATGGACGGTGTACCAATGTGTATGCATCACAGCATAGGTAAACCGAACTTGACGTGAAGAACTTTAACTGGATTAACTATCGGAATATTATTTCCGAACATGATTATGATATTCGAAAGTTAATTCGAATATTCTTGACTTAGACGATTAATCCGAACATTAATATTTCGAATAGTTCGTCAACTTGACTTATTAATTCCAGACTCATTAACTAATTAAATGAATCGGAATTAAAATCTGAAAACTTATTCAATTATCAATCGAATAACATATCGACTAATAGTCGAACTAGAATCTGATTGACTGATTTGCCTGAACTTGAACATGAACATAACTATTTATTAACAAAGGCTAGCTTAATATTAAAAGCTAGTATTTTCCTTTATTAATAGAACTCGGGGTGTTACAATCCACCCTCCTTAAAATATTTCCGTCCTCGGAAATATCAAACTGAAATATACAAGCTTAATATAAAGCTTATATTTTATTTTGGGAGGGGTTTTCCGGCTCTCGTGTCAAGCTATGGGGTGATTGGATTTCGCTGGTGCCTTGTGCTAGGTTCGGTTTTTTGCGGGGGAAGGGCTTTGTATGTTTTAGGTTTTTGTTGGTTATTCTCTTTGTTTTCGTTTCTTGTGTTTAGGTTTGTGTTTTTGGTTTGGGCCGTTCGGCCTTTGTGCGCCCGAGTGTCAAATTTATTATCCTGGTGGGATCCGACCCTCGGGTATTACCCTGTTGGGGTCTTTTTAGTTGTTTTTTTAGTTGTTTTAGTTTGTTTTGTTGGTCATTTCAATTTCAAGTTTTATTCTAGCGTTGCTAGCGGGAATCTAGGCGGTCTTCTGACCTGTCCTCCCATTTTTATTCTCCTGTTGGGAGCGTTGTATCTTTTGTTTCGCACATTTGTGCGCTTTGATTTATAATAGTTCTTCTATCGTTTCGGAAAAAAAAAAGGCAAGAGAGTACCAAAAAGGGGACATCAAAATGTGAGGTTCGGGTACTCCCTCTAAATCTCGGTGTCCCTCTGCCAAGACGTCTCTCCCTCGACTTGACCACACTCACTGACTTTGACGAGTACCCCTCACGGTCTTACCCTGATGGACTCCTGGTCCCAAAAGGTCACCGGTACCTCCATACAGGTAGGGTCCTGCCCATCACGCAGCTCGCCACAATTCACACATACCTCGAGATCACGCACACATTCCTCTATCACGAGGCCTAGAACGTGTCATGCGTTCCTCGCAAGTCTCGGTGATGGAGTCAATTATCAACCTAAGTTATCGACTTGGTCGACGAACCATAATAGGATAGACAATCATCACTTATACTCAAATCTGGTACATTCAGAACACACGGTTTTGTTTGATACCATTGACAAAGCCTCTCTCCTCGCCGACACGAACAACATCTCGTATGAAGTTTAGGAAGTAAAGGCTAGATACCAAATAACGATTTCTTTTCCCAGAGTCGGTCTCTAGTTGAGACTCAAGGCTCCGCCCCACATTAATACGGAACTACTATCTCGCCATGTCGAGAAAATCTCGCATGTGGAAAAGGAAACTAATCGACCAACCTCACACATTGAAGGTTGTTGGTTAGGGAAATCACACAACGACTCGATCAACCTACACTTTGACCAAAAATCTAGTTTCAAGACCCCTAAAGGACAAGGTCAGACTGAGTTTAATGCACTGTCACTCGAGAGATGACACACACGCTGGCGCTGCATATGAGGGGTGCTGGGACGCGTGCGTGTACCCACTCGGATATGAGCTACAAGGTCAAGGTTTGGTCGTACACACTGACCTGGGGAGTTCGTGCGTTCAGTGATGGCGGCGGCAGCTCTCGTGCGAGTCAACGGTCGGCCACTGCAGTTGGCCTCACTGCAGTTGTGCCATTTGAAACCTAAGAAATAAAACTCCAAATTACATGAAGACACCAAGATTCCCATGTCACTTGAAACAGGCCAAAAATAGGTAAAAAGACAGATTCAAACTTATGTGATTTGAACGAAAAACTGACTGCGCAATGATCGAGTTTTTGACATACTTTTCAATATAAAAATAATAAACACTCGATTCTTTTTCTACAAGAAATATAACACATTGATAAATAATTTATATGAAGACTTCAAAAAGAGATGACAAGGTTATAGTGTTCAAAAACAACCATGAAAACTGATCACTTACGAGACCGGAAAACCAAAAAAAAATACTAGGCGCGCAACCAACAAACTTTGGCCATAACTTCCAGCACAAAAACGATATTTACTCGATTCTTGTTGGAGATGAAACATAACAGACTGAACTAAAAATTATTAGAAGAGTTCGAAAACATTTAACCAAGTTTCAGAGGTCAAAACAACGACCAAACAACAGTCAATGAAAGGTTACAAAACGGGGTTTTCAAACTCAATTCTTAAACGAATATCAAATGGCTCGGTTAACAACAGGAGACTCTAATAATCGATCGAAATCAGCAACGAACAAAACAAAGGAAGAGGGCTCAATAACACAATGAAAGAGTTCCAATATCCACATATTTATCTCTACGAAGGTAAATACAAGCAAAACGAACCAAGATTAATCCAACTAGAAACAATGGATCCTGGTTTACCGGAAGCGAATTAATTCCAACGAATTCGAATACTAGCGCGAACAAAATAAATATGAGGTTCGACCGATTACCTTGCGTCAGGTATCTATGGTTTGGTTGGCAACGGAGAAACGAACGAAACTCGAAAGCTCGAATCATTTCGAACACTATCCTTCTCGGCAACGAAACGACTATGGTTGCAACAAGGAGAGGACGTGCGTGAACGATTCACAGGTTGAGGTTCCTCGCTAACGGGCCCCGGATGCAGAGCTCGGCCTCGACTTCTTGAATCTGTTCAAATACACGGCATACATGACACCTTCGGGCGAGGTTGCCGCTCGCAAAAAGAGACCGGTCGGGTGTTCTCGGGCAGTCCCGGCTAGCTGTTGGATGCGATTAGAAGCCGACGAAGTGCTGCACATCAATGGTGAAAGGCGGGACCTGCTGCACGATTGCGCGGGGGTGGCCTCGACGGTGCTGCTCGTCTCGATTCACACGAACGGAAGGTGATGGTTGCCGGTTCTTCACGTGGTTTTCTCTCAGGCTGGTTGGGAGTCGTCTGTGCGAATAACGACGCTGCTGATCAAGAAAAGAAGTGCTCGAGCCTTCCCTACGACACCTGAATGGAGGGCTGCTCGCTGGGAGAATTCTTACGCGGACAGAGAAATCCCGCACAGATGGTCCGGTGATGAACTGAGGGGACGACGGGCGATCGGAGGGCTAGAGCTAATCGCACGATGGGGCTGGTGGTGTGCACGAACAGGAAGAAAACGTAACAGCTAGACTCGGGGAATCTCCAGCACGCTACTGCTTTCTCACCGAGAGATGGTGAGAGAGACGGATTTGAAGGCATAGAGTGGCGGAAAGAATAATCGCACGATCCGAAAAGTTTTCATCTGCATGGTCTTGGAGGAAAGATATGATAATTGATGCTTATCTTTCTATGCAATTATGTGTTCTGATTTCTGAAGTTGCGGAAAAAATAAAAATAAAATAAAAAATTGGAAGAGTTTCTTATGGCAAATAAGTAGGTTAAAGATTGCGAACAATTATAGGTGATTTAGTTGGTTTAATAAGCCAATCAAAACCGGTCAAAGGGGTGTTTATGGCTTTATATTTTTGCCAAAAAGGAGTCACTCATCAATTTAATTTGAATTTGAAATTCAAAATAAACAACTCCAAATCCAAAGGGATAAAGGGGCCGGATCAATTGCTCGAGAAAATAATGAGAACGGGCTGAAATTAGCATTGCTCAATTTAACCTAAATTGTCGAACAATTCAACGAATAATTTAATATAGGCTCGGTTTATACATATAACGACAGGGAATTAAATAAAATAAATCAACCAACATTTATATATATTTATAATACACACAATAATTATTTATATATATACATCATACACCTAATATTTAATTAATATTAATAAGTAAATAAAACAATTAATGATAATTAGACATATAATAATGATAATAATAATAATGATAATAGTAATAATAATAATAACCATAATAACAATTATGCAAAATAAATAATCCCAATTATTCATAAACAAACGGGGTGCTACAGTCTACCCACCTTACAAGAATCTCGGTGTCCCTCTGCCAAGACGTCTCTCCCTCGACTTGACCACACTCACTGACTTTGACGAGTACCCCTCCCGGTCTTTCCCTGATGGACTCCTGGTCCCAAAAGGTCACCGGTGCCTCCATACAGGTAGGGTCCTGCCCATCACGCAGCTCGCCACAATTCACACATACCTCGAGATCACGCACACATTCCTCTATCACGAGGCCTAGAACGTGTCATGCGTTCCTCGCAAGTCTCGGTGATGGAGTCAATTATCAACCTAAGTTATCGACTTGGTCGACGAACCATAATAGGATAGACAATCATCACTTATACTCAAATCTGGTACATTCAGAACACACGGTTTTGTTTGATACCATTGACAAAGCCTCTCTCCTCGCCGACACGAACAACATCTCGTATGAAGTTTAGGAAGTAAAGGCTAGATACCAAATAACGATTTCTTTTCCCAGAGTCGGTCTCTAGTTGAGACTCAAGGCTCCGCCCCACATTAATACGGAACTACTATCTCGCCATGTCGAGAAAATCTCGCATGTGGAAAAGGAAACTAATCGACCAACCTCACACATTGAAGGTTGTTGGTTAGGGAAATCACACAACGACTCGATCAACCTACACTTTGACCAAAAATCTAGTTTCAAGACCCCTAAAAGGACAAGGTCGGACTGAGTTTAATGCACTGTCACTCGAGAGGTGACACACACGCTGGCGCTGCATATGAGGGGTGCTGGGACGCGTGCGTGTACCCACTCGGATACCAGCTACAAGGTCAAGGTTTGGCCGTACACACTGACCTGGGGAGTTCGTGCTTTCGGTGATGGCGGCGGCAGCTCTCGTGCGAGTCAACGGTCGGCCACTACAGTTGGCCTCACGTCTCTCAGCACGGGCGTGCGGGCTCGGCCACCACTTCGCGTGGCTACACCCAGTCAGGTTCGACACTCGGTTCGGGGTGCATTACAGAAATTTTACCTTCCGGGTTTCACAATTTCCTAAGTACTCCGATAGGACAAAGGGTTTCTCCACAAGACTCGAACCTACAAAGGTGTGGGTTTGACATTAACAATTTCTCAAAAAGAATCGAACAATGGCATCACTGCAAGGAACAATCTCAACTCGGGAACGCCGAACAACAACATAGTTAGCTCGTTTGACTCTTCCGACCAACAATGTCGGCCGTCACGACAGCTTTTACTCAAGTAGCTAATCATGCCGGCAGTCCTAAACGAGTTCAACTCTCATACACTGCCTATGGTTTTCCACTCTTCGAGATCTTAGTGTAAAGGTTCTCTCGTAAGTGTTACCAGTCAACACTGGTATATCAACGATCAAATTAATTCACATAGGGCACATAAGCATGCATATTGAATGTAACACTTATTTTCGAAACACAACTCATGTTTACCGAAATAGCACAGTACAACATCCTATAATCAGGTTTAACTTGTAACATATAAGTCACATAAACATAATTCCAGAATAATATGAATCCTAAAACATGCGGTACAATTTTCATTTAGATCACGAAAGCATACAAGATCATTCAAATGGTGAAGTGGAAGCTAACACACAAAACTAAAATGCCACTTGAAAATGGAAAACAACTTATACATGAATTTAGTAATTCATGCATATTTCGAACTATGATCATGATAAAAATATGATTCAAGTATCTACAGAAACCTAAGGAACAAGGCTTTAACTCTCATGAAGAACACTGTAGCAAATAATGTCATGTGATCACATATTTCAGCAAACATTTAAATCATGATCGCAGCTGAAAGCAGGAAATAATCATCTTACAGAGTTTCAGAAAATTGAGAATTTTATAAGCTACAGACACTCAAATAACATAATTCGAGACTCAAATTAAATCTAAGGCATGCATGTACAATAATTTTTTTTTTTTTTTTTTTTTGAAGAACTTAGGTGTAAATGACGAATTTAACAGGTCATATTTTGACTAACATTATGAACCTAGCTGCAGTCCGAGAAACCTAAACATGTGGTGCACAGCTTCAGAAAAATGGACATAACTCATACTACACATAACATATTAAAATGATTCATGCATCATTAGGAAGCTAATAGATAGCCCTACAACATTTATTTAGAACACAGGAACAGATAAGGTCATTCAGATTGAGTGAAAGAAGTTAACATTTAAAACAAAGTTCCTGCCAAAAGTACAACTCTACCTCATGCAAATCTACATTCATTTACACACAACTCGAGCTACAGAGCTCGTATCAGCATGCACCATACCTCAAAAGAAAGCTAAGAAACGCACATATAACTTTCATGTTGATCAATGAAGCCAACAACAACTTTAAAATTGAGTTTAAGCATAAAACACTTAGGTCAAGAAATCTTCCAACGAAACTATTTATAAATTTGCAGCAGTTCACAAAAACAGCAATATCTCATGTTACAAAACTCCCAACTCATATACACTCAAGACCTACAGAAATTAAACTTGAAATGCTACAAGTTCCAAGAAGAGTATTTTTACAAATAATCACGTTAAGGGCCTCATTTCAGAGCATACATTCTGAGCATAATCACAGTCAATATTTATTAAAAATTCTGGGCATAACCCCAACTTGAAAAAATCATGTAAAATCAACCAAAACTCCAAGTTGCATAATTTCAACTCCTAATGAAAGCTTATAACGTGTGCTACAGGTTTTATGATGATCACATTTTCAAATAGTTACATTAAGATCATCAAAAATAGCCCAACATCATGATCCACAAATCTTCCCGGAATTACAAAAACTTCATGCATGTACAACTAAAAAATTTATAGTAAATTCAAATTAACTCCAAATCACGAAATTCTAAAACTCACAGAAACCTAAATCAAAGTACTACAAAATTCATGATGAACACTTGTCCAAGAAATAGCTTCTTGGTTACGAAAAACTGAGCACAAACCGAGGCTTAAACATGGAGTTTCTTCGACACAAGACATATATTCAAGAACATAGCATCAACGAGCCATATATAATCACAATATACCTCATGTACACACATATCAAATTTAGGAGGATCGGCCAAAAACTGCGATAACCGCATACAAATCAACTCACACTTAAACCTCAATTATTTCAAGGCATGAATTCGCCCCTTACTAAGACATAAGAGACAATATGATACTAGAGGTCAGATAGAGACCATAAACATTCTTAATAATAGCAGTCTATAAAACCTCAACTCATCTCATAGTTTTCGAAACTCGACAAGGGTCCGAAGAAAAATGAATACATTCCTGGTCCTCATTGACTGGGTCCTCACTAGGAGACATTGAATAGAATTATATAAAAAGGGAAACTGCTATGGGCAGAACTTAACTCGAAAACAACATATTGAAACTCACAACGAGAAACCTCTAGAGTCCGAACATAACTCTATATCACTAGAGTTCAATGTCAAACACTAGAGTTCACATAACCTGAGGTGGATAGATTTCCTAAGCCCCAAAACAACATATGTATCACTTCATGAGTAGTCTCATTGCTACTCATGCAAAACCTCATAAGTAGTTTCATTGCTACTCATGTAAAACATCACAAGTAGTTTCATTGCTACTCGTGCAAAACATCACAAGTAGTTTCATTGCTACTCATGCAAAATCACAATTCACATTATAAGTATTTTTATTGATACTTATATAAAACATACCTTAAGCAGCGCGGAGTGACGGAGACGAGTGGTCATATTACAAGGTCTAAATACATACTCACATATAAACCAGTCTACAGAAACGCAAACTGGCTCTGATACCAAACTGTAACACCCCACTTTGATTTTAAAGAAATTTCGGACTTTCCAAAAATCAGTAAACAATTTTCGAAATCATTTTCAAAAATACATGGGTGTTAAACAACAATTTACTTAGTCCAAGTCTTATCTGAACTCACGGGGATTCATAAACCCGATTTTTCACAAATGGTTTTCATTAACCGATTCTCAACACATAACATAATACTCAGCTTTAATCATAAAGCATGCATAAATTGGAATTTCATAAATCCAAACATCATGAGTATTTCTAATCCAACATAAATCAAACTATAAGTTCGAAACGGATTTTCAACAAATCTCAACATAGTTCATGATAATACGGAAGCAATAAAATAACTAAGGACCACCCACTCGTCTTTCCTCGTCACCCGCCAACTGCTTAACCTGCATCCGTGAAGAGCAGGTGGGAATGAGCACAAATGATAAAGTAGTGCTCACTACTATGCACATAATAACATGTAAAGATGGTATGGTTGCAGCATGAATATAAATCAATCATCATCATGTCTCATCTCCTAATAATCACAACAATAACTCACTCATGTGCACATCTATCATTAGCCGCGGAAAGGGGATGCATAAACCCTAACGACGGGAGTGCGTGCCACTGTAACGGACACAGCCTTTCATTAGGTCTTAAGGAGACTTGCCTCGCAAGGGCAACCGTACCGTAACTCGACGGGGACAACCGTACCGACGGCCGTAATAGCTCACACCGGTAGGCCACATGGTTCACATTCATACATTGGTCATACCAACTAACAGTTAAACAACACGTATGGCATAGATAATTTTATAAGTAAACCCACCTAGAAATCAAGTCGGCGATAATACACAATCTGCTGGTCGTAAGTCAAGGAATCAAATCCTCAAACACCTACATTTAATCAAGATAATTTCATAAATACATTATCTTGACCCTTAGAAACAATCACGAGAATTCATACTTAGTCGAACATTATCGACTAAGTTGTTCGTAGAATTTTGTGGACTTTGGAACACCCAGAGGATTGGAAATAATACTCGGGACAATGGTCACGAGGTTATAATATGGTTTGGCTTGTAAACAAGTCAAACGGCACAAAAACGGATGGCTGGTAATATAAAAACCAAGTTGTTGAAAAATGGATAATTTTCCTACGCGCAGCCCCACTATAACGAAGATAATTTGTGATGTGGAAACCGTTTAGCCAGATTTTTAAAGTTACGGAAAGCCAAGAAATTATTCTACATTTTTAATGAAGACACCAAATGCAAATGAGCAAGTGGAATGGGTGAAAACCGATCAACATTAAACCACAAACTGCAGCCCAATTTTCCATAAAAAACTGCTCGCGAACTTATCGAAAATCGAACGTATTTTTTTATATAAAATTCGTATTTGAATGAATCTTGTGCCATTTGAAACCTAAGAAATAAAACTCCAAATTACATGAAGACAACAAGATTCTCAGGTCACTCGAAACAGGCCAAAAATAGGTAAAAAGACAGACTCAAACTTATGTGATTTGAACGAAAAACTGACTGCGCAATGATCGAGTTTTTGACATACTTTTCAATATAAAACTGATAACCACTCGATTATTTTTCTACAAGAAATATAACACATTGATAAACAATTTATAAGACTTCAAAAAGAGATGGCAAGGTAATAGTGTTCAAAAACAACCATGAAAACTGATCACTTATGAGACCGGAAAACCAAAAAAAAAATACTGGGCGCGCAACCGACAAACTTTGGCCATAACTTCCAGCACAAAAACGATATTTACTCGATTCTTGTTGGAGATGAAACATAACAGACTGAACTACAAATCATTAGAAGAGTTCGAAAACATTTAACCAAGTTTCAGAGGTCAAAACTGCGACCAAACAACAGTCAATGAAAGGTTACAAAACGGGGTTTTCAAACTCAATTCTTAAACGAATATCAAATGGCTCAGTTAACAAAAGGAGACTCTAATAATCGACCAAAATCAGCAACGAACAAAACAAAGGAAGAGGGCTCAATAACACAATGAGAGAGTTCCAATATCCACGTATTTATCTCTACGAAGGTAAATACAAGCAAAACGAACCAAGATTAATCCAACTAGAAACAATGGATCCCGGTTTGCCGGAAGCGAATTAATTCCAACGAATTCGAACTAGCACGAACAAAATAAATATGAGGTTCGACCGATTACCTTCCGTCTGGTATCTATGGTTTGGTTGGCAACGGAGAAACGAACGAAACTCGAAAGCTCGAATCATTTCGAACACTATCCTTCTCGGCAACGAAACGACTATGGTTGCAACGAGGAGAGGACATGCGTGAACGATTCACAGGCTGAGGTTCCTCGCTAACGGGCCCCGGATGCAGAGCTCGGCCTCGACTTCTTGAATCTGTTCAATTGCACGGCATACAAGACACCTTCGGGCGAGGTTGCCGCTCGCAAAAAGAGACCGTTCGGGTGTTCTAGAGCAGTCCCGGCTAGCTGTTGGATGCGATTAGAAGCCGACGAAGTGCTGCACATTAATTGTGAAAGGCGGGACCTGCTGCACGATTGCGCGGGGGTGGCCTCGACGGGGCTGCTCGTCTCGGCTCGCGCGAACGGAAGGTGATGGTTGCCGGTTCTCCACGTGGTTTTCTCTCAAGCTGGTCGGGAGTCGTCTGTGCGAATAACGACGCTGCTGATCAAGAAAAGAAGTGCTCGAGCCTTCCCTACGACACCTGAACGTAGGGCTGCTCGCTGGGAGAATTCTTACGCGGATAGAGAAATCCCGCACAGATGGTCCGGCGATGAACTGAGGGGACGACGGGCGATCGGAGGGCTAGAGCTAATCGCACGATGGGGCTGGTGGTGTGCACGAACAGGAAGAAAACGTAACTGCTAGACTCGGGGAATCTCCAGCACGCTACTGCTTTCTCGCCGAGAGATGGTGAGAGAGATGGATTTGAAGGCACAGAGTGGCGGAAAGAATAATCGCACGATCCGAAAAGTTTTCATCTGCTTGGTCTTGGAGGAAAGATATGATAATTGATGCTTATCTTTCTATGAAATTATGTGTTCTGATTTTCGAAGTTGCGGAAAA
>CACSLK010000984.1:10937754-10948167 GCA_902706635.1 Striga hermonthica
CCTAATTACCTCTAGTTCTAATCTTACTAGGGAACTAATAAAGCAATAAAATATTAAATCCTAAGGTAAGTAAATATCCTAACATCTTCTACTACCATAAAATCCTAAATCAACTAGATCTCCTAGTTACTTTGCTTGCACTCCAATTCCTTGCCTTGCACTCCATGTTGGCCGCCTCCACTGACCTAGCCGCCTCTCATGCCCGTGCGCCGCCTCGCCTATTCCTCCTTGTGCGAGGCATCGCGCGCCTACCGTCCATGTGTCGCCCAGTCCTTCTCGGCCTAGGACTCGCCCTTCTGCTTCCCACGCGCGCCAACCGCCTAGCCCTAATCATCCAAGGAGTCTGCTCTCGGCTTTGCCTAATCCTACTAGGAATATGCTCCCGGCTACGTTGCCAGATCTTCCGAGGATTACTCCCGTCACCGATCTTTCACGCGCGTTCCAGCACTCAGTTTCTTTTCATATTCCTACGGGGTTTAGTATTCGCGCCTTACATATTCCTACAAGAATTAGGTTTGGCCCCTTGTTCTTGTATTGTGCCTCGCGCGTGTCGCCTTGCGCCCTTCGCTCGTCGTCCAGCGTCCCGCGCTCGCCCAGCGTGGTCCGCTCGTCCGGCCACCCCTCGCACTCGCTCGCGCGCCTATGCACACTCGCTGTCCATCCGCCGCTGCCATCTGCGGATGATGATGCTCGTGCATTGCCCGACCATCCGCAGCAGCCTTCTTCGCGCGCTAACCACCCTGCATCTACCCCCTGTGCGCCACTTCGCCTAATCTCCAAGCGCCATGCGTGTCTACGCCAATGCGCGTTTGCACGCCCTTGCTTAATGCACCTCTCCGTGCGTGTGAGTGTTGCTAGCCTTGAGACCATCTTCTTGCGTGCCCTCGCGCACCTCCATGCGTGACCCTCATTAGCCGCTTCGTGCACTCATGCATCACATCCATGCACTCCTCGATCCAAGCCCGTCCGCATACGCGCTCGTACCCGTCTTTTAGGCCATGCATGCGTCGTTTTGGACCTATTTTCAGCTTTTTCGGGTCCTCTCGACTCTTGGACCTTTTCGTCGTTGGGGCTCGAAACTCACTTCCGTATCATTCCCGCCCCCTTTGAGAATGTCCTTGTCCTGAAGGACTCATCCTCGACCATACAAACCTCGGGAACATCTTCTTCAACTACGACTTCCTCGAGTACGCCATCTTCATCCTCTTCTCGAACCTTCCCGACCACATTGTCTCCTTCGGTCTTGACTTCTTCGAACTCGACCGAGGCCTCACCCTTGACATCATCTGCGCGCTCGACCGCGCCACCAATTACCTCGGCTACCTCAGGCTCATGCCCCTCGTCGAAAAATCTCAAAAATTTGAATGAGAACATGGGTTCTTCGTCGCCTTCAACCAAGCACTCACTCTTGATGTCGATCACTTCGTCCTCCTCGCACGTCTCCTCGCCAAGGCCTTCTTCGACCACGAGCAAGATCTCTTCCTCGACCTCGACCACTTCGGCTTCTTGCTCGCACGATTCTGGGAACTTCTCATCGGCCTCGGCTTGTTGCTCTTCCTCCATGATCTTGAGTTATCGTTCGAGCTTCTCCTCGAGATCTCTTCGCTCGTGCAACTCCTCCAAATATTTTTGCTCCCATGGAGTTAACTCTCTTTCCAACCCCTCCAACATTACAAGATCTTCTCAATCCAACTCATCTAATGGTAAGAAGGACATCTTCTCTTTTTTTTTTACTCTAAAAAATAACAAAATTAAAATAACTAGGATGACACTTTTTTTTTTACTTTAACTCACGAAAAAGTAGAAAACAAAGAACAAAAATTCGAACAAAAGTTCGAATAAAACAAAGAGAAAAATTGGCCCCCTCAAAAAAAGGTGAAATCAAAAAAAAGAAAAAGATAGATAGACAAAAACTTTGATCGGACTCTCTCAATGAAAGCATCAATGATGAACGATCGCGGTTCTTGTCTATTTGCTATGAGTAATCGCGCACTCAGGGCCTTCGACTACACATGATAGGTGTGACTAACAGACGCACTACGGCCTTCTCCTAGACACGTGTGACTTCAAGACGCTCTGAGGGCCTTCTCTCCGACACGATTTGTATGATAAACACACACTAATGGCCTTGCTTATACACACGAAAGAACACAATGTTCCCCTTTCTATTCACTCTCAATTCTCAACATCCAAAACAATGGGGGAAGACCCCTATTTATAGATCCTAATTACCTCTAGTTCTAATCTTACTAGGGAACTAATAAAGCAATAAAATATTAAATCCTAAGGTAAGTAAATATCCTAACATCTTCTACTACCATAAAATCCTAAATCTACTAGATCTCCTAATTACTTTGCTTGCACTCCAATTCCTTGCCTTTCACTCCAAGTTGGCCGCCTCCACTGACCTAGCCGCCTCTCATGCCCGTGCGCCGCCTCGCCTATTCCTCCTCGCGCGAGGCATCGCGCGCCTACCGCCCATGCGTCGCCCAGTACTTCTCGGCCTAGGACTCGTCCGTCTGCTTCCCACGCGCGCCAACCGCCTAGCCCTAATCCTCCAAGGAGTCTGCTCTCGGCTTTGCCTATTCCTACTAGGAATATGCTCCCGGCTACGTTGTCTGATCTTCCGAGGATTACTCCCGTCACCGATCCTTCACGCATGTTCCGGCACTCAGTTTCTTTTCCTATTCCTACGGGGTTTTGTATTCGCGCCTTACCTATTCCTACGAGGATTAGGCTTTTCCCCTTGTTCTTGCATTTTGCCTCGCGCGTGTCGCCTTGCGCCCTTCGCTCGTCGTCCAGCGTCCCGCGCTCGACCATCGTGGTCCGCTCGCCCGGCCACCCCTCGCACTCGCTCGCGCGCCTATGCGCACTCGTTGTCCATCCGCCGCTGCCATCCGCGGATGCTGATGCTTGCGCATTGCCCGACCATCCGCAGCAGCCTCCTTTGCGCGCTAACCACCCTGCATCCACCCCCTGCGCTCCACTTCGCCTAATCTCCAAGCGCCATGCGCGTCTACGCCAATGCGCGTGTGCGCGCCCTTGCTTAATGCACCACTCCGTGCGTGTGAGTGTTGCTAGCCTTGAGACCATCTTCTTGCGTGCCCTCGCGCACCTCCATGCGCGACCCTCATTAGCCGCTTTGTGCGCTCTTGCATCACGTCCATGCACTTCTCGATCCAAGCCCGTCCGCATACGCGCTCGTACCCGTCTTTTAGGCCATGCATGTGTTGTTTTGGCCCTATTTTCAGCCTCCTCGGGTCCTCTCGGCTTTTGGACCTTTTCGTCGTCGGGGCTCGAAACCCACTTCCGTATCACAGTGGCCAGTCGCGCCCGGCAGCGCCCAGTTGCGCCCGGCAGCGCCCAGTCGCACATCCCAGCGCCAGTAGCCGTTGGCCGTGCAAAGCAAAATGCCGATAGCCGTCCCTAGCGCCCACGTGGTGCCAGTCGCACCGCCAGCGCACGGACCATGGCCAGTCACGCACGGGCCGGCGCTAGTAGCGCCCGGCAACGCCTAGGCCGTGCCCAGTGTGTGTGCAACCGTGTCGGTGGCCCAGCCAGCGGCCAACCGTCCGGCCACAGTGAGCCGGCGGTCCGGCCGGTCCAGACCGGTTACTTGAGCGGTTCAGGACTCAGTAACCCGGTCTGAGTTCAGTCATGATCAGTCATGTTCAGTCAGTTCAGTCATGTTCAGTCAGTTCAGTCATGATCAGTCATGTTCAGTCATGATCAGTTCAGTCTCGTTCAGATTTATCAGTCATGTTAGACCCGAGATTATTTCAGTAAAACCAGTTAAATATTTAGTTCGAGTCGATCATCTTAGCAGTTATTTTCAGTCAGTCTGAGCATAGTACTTAGTGTTTGTTTATTTATATATTTTTACAGTTTGATCTGCAGCAGTACTTACAGTTTCAGACTAGCAGTTCAGATGGGGACTCAGACTAAGTATTACATTGAGTATAATTACAGTTATCATGTTCAAGGTATGTATATTCAGTTTCTGCTCAGTGAGGCTAGACAAAGTAAGACCATCTGATTTCTAGAGGCGTAATCTTCCCACTAGAGTTTGCACATAGGATTCCGGCGCAGCTCATATAGCCGGCAGATACAGTATTCGATCCCGTAGCAGATACGGTTGATCGCAGTTACAGTTACATGACATGACAATTCCAGTTATATATACCATTGATATTGCAATTATTATTGTTGTTTACTTTAGTATGAGTTTCTGCGGAGCATAGTGGCTTTTAGTGCTCACGCCCCCACTATGTTATTCTTTTTCAGGTCACAGGGTCGGTCCTGAGGAGTGAGCGGAGCCGGTGGTCGTGGGTTTGAGTACATATCATTTTGCAGACTTTTGACGTGTATATACTTATTTTGCCACGATTTTACTTCCGCTGTTACTTTCAGGTTTTTCGAACTCGCATGTTAATTTCCAGATTTTGATTCGATTTGTCAGTCGGATTTTTGTACAGTATTACATGCCAGTTTGATTAAAAAAATCCATTTTTCTTAACAAGTTTAACATAGAAAAGATAACGGATTTTTAGAAAAGAAAAGTTTCTCAGTAGCATCCTGAATCACGATTTCGCAAACTAATCAGTATTTTTCAAGTAAACTTTTGCGAAAATTTTACTTTGGTTTTAATAAGCTAGCGGGGTGTTACAATTATAAAATAATTACAATTAACTATATATTACTAATATTTAAGCAAACTAATCATAATTACTATTATTAATTATTACTCTTTCTTAAAATACATTATTAAATATTCCAAGTAATTATTTTCCTAAAAAGTATAAAAAAATCAATAAACTAATTATTCATAACCACATAATTAATATAATTCTACTTTTTGATTATTTAATTATACAAACTAATTAATCAAAAAAATTATACAAGTTTTGGAACTTATATTAGAATACAAATTGTAACTTTTTAAACTAATAATTACCTAACAATCTATTTTATTACATATATTACAACTAATTTTTTTTTTCCTGAAAATACTAAAGTTAGATGCATTATCCTATTAATAATTAGTATTATTATATAATACTTTTAATATAATATATTATTTATAAGTAACATATTATTAATAACTACTAAACTAAAATTTATCTAAATTAACCTATGTCAAAAAATCAATTCAATTCTTTTTTAAAATATTTAAACATAATTAAATAATTTCAATTATTACAATTTTTTAAAAAAAAAAAACAAAAAACTTAAAAAAAATTCAAAATAGCCAACGGCCAACCGACGAAGCTGCACTTGCTGGTTGTCTATAGGCCCTTAAAACTGGGCGCGCTGGCAAACATACCACATCGCGGCCGGCCGCACCCTCGCCCGTCGACCGACACAGAAATCATTAAATATTTTTAAAAAAATTATTTGCTAATCGAAAAAAAAAGACATAGCAAATGAATCATGAGAGCTTTGCCTCGGCCGCGGTGACGAATTGTCATTCTTTCGGTATTTTTTGGTGACAATCCGTTGAGAGGAGGTTGAGAGAAATTTCAAAAAATTTTAAATGAAAGAAAGTTATGAGAGGGGAAAACAGCCAAGGGTGGCGATAGGTAGTAAATAGGGGGGTGGGGGGGAGAGAGGGTGGGAGCGGTCAATAGCAATTTCGCAATACGAATTGCCATTCTTTCAGATTTTTGGTGAGAATATGTCGAGCGGAGGTTGGGAGAGATTTCAAATTTTTTTAAAAGAAAGAAAATTATGAGAGGGGCAAACGGTCAAGGGTGGCGATAGGTAGTAATAGGGGATGGGCGGTGAATAGCAACTTCGCAATCCAAAAACCACCCAGTCGACAACAAAAATAAAAAAATAAAACATAAATAAAAAAAAAAAAAAAAAACATCCTCTTTATATATAATTCTTAAATGCTTTGAGCCTAAGTGGCAGACTCGCATGTTTCGGGATCTTATGTGTCAAAATTTCATGCTTCATTATTTGGATTGGATTGATTATAGTTTATTCCAATCCAAATATAATTAAGTCTGAATGTTGATTATTTATAGTTATTTTAGATGTATTAATTGTATTTTAGTATTATTTCTTGTTATAACCATTGAATTGCAAATGTATTTCAAAAGTTAATAACTTTTGTATTTCTTATCAGTTTTACGTATATAATATATCAAATTAATCATCTTTTGATGAGTTTCGGTTTGACATCCATATTATATATATAAAATAAATAAATTATATTATCAATATAATAATAATACAATATTGTAATAATTAGAAAAATAAAATTATTTATTAAATAATATATTTTTTTTTTTAAATCAGTTATATGGTATACGCTGGAAAAATTATTAGAATATATCTCAAGTAAGCACAAATAACAAGTTTCATTCTCAAATATATAATAACTAGTACAACTCTCGTGTATTACACGGGTGCTTGTTAATTTTTTTTTTCTTAAAATCTAAAATTAAAGAGAAAAAATAGTTAAAAAATTAAATACCTTTTATAAAAATATATATTATTATATATCTAGTATGACACTTTTTATTTGTGCGACTTACCTGTGTTATATTATAATAATTTTTTTAACTTACAACATATAACTACATTAATCAAAATATATCAATTGAGAAATAATTTTATTTTTCTAATGAATTTTAATAGAATATAATTAGTTTTTATTATTATAAATATAAATATAATTTATTTATATCAATATATAATATGAATGTCAAATCGAAGATCATCAAAAGATGATTAATTTGATATATTATATATGTAAAACCGATAAGAAATACAAAAGTTATCAACTTTTAAAATACATTTACAATTCAATAGCTAATTGAAGGAAACAAATCAAAAGTCATGGATATATTAGTCACTTAGTGTCTCACTATTTAAAATTACAAGAAATTAAAGGGTTATATTAGTACAAGTGATATTAAAATACCTAAGTTAGCTAAATAATATTTATGAAATGTTCAAACCTAGATTATTAATTATTAATATATTAATATTATTTATCCAAACCTAATTACGAAGCATGATTCTTCGCCAAGTAGGATTCCAAAGCACCAGAAGCAGCCACGTAGGCTCAACGCATTCGAGAATTATATATATGGAGGATATATTTTTTTGTAAAAAACATTTAAATTTTAAAACAACTTTTCTCATTAATTTTAAAATTTAGGAATATTGTTTAACAAGCACCAGTGTAATACACAAGTACCCGTGTAATACACAAGTATTGTACTAGTATCATTTTATTCGCATATCAAATGACATATCCTAAACAACTCACAGTCTTCGTGCAAAAAAAAAAAAAAAAAAAAAAAAAAAAAAAAAAAAAACATGAGAAAAAGTCTTCCCGAACCAAGGCTACTCGCCTGAGTGCCATATGGACATCAGCACCACTTATTTAACTCTCGCCCAAAATTACGTCAGAAAAATTCCGTCCAACAACAAACTTCCAATGCACGAATTCCAACATTTATGTAATGACAGTGGGCGCAGATCGGCCGGTGTATTCTTGCATTTTGGACAGCTTAAGAGCAACCTCAACCTACATTCAAGTAAAACCACATTTCAGCGTGTATAAAAAAATAGGTCGTGTGCAAGAAATATGAGAGATAGAACGTGTAATAAAGATATGTAGATAAATCACCAGTGGAGCAAGTGCCTCTTGAGAATCTCTTCCAGTCTTGGATGGATCCTGCTCGTATTGTTCTATGTAAAGACGGATAGTAGCACCCTCTGAACCAGTTCCAGAAAGTCGGAAAACCTGTTGAATTATGGTTCACCATTATCATAAAATCTTACGGTGATTTTCTGACAGTTTCAACTTCAGCAGTCATGTAATAGTGTGATTATATAGACATTTTGTCCATATTGGCATTCTCAAGAATGTTCAAGTTAACTTAGTTGAAGAGCTTAAAACCTGCCTCGAATGTGATTGTAAAGATATCGAGTGATTTACCAGACGTGACCCATCTTCAAACATATATCTGATGCCCTGGTGCTTTGAAACAGACCCATCAACAGGGTCTTTGTACTCGAATTCATCAGCATGGACAACTTTAGAGACTTCTGGGCGGATTCCCTCTATGATGCTGCAATAGCATAGCAATATGTATGCGTTCGTTTTTATTTTCTAAGGGGAAAAAACGAGATAAGAAAAAATAAAACACACACACACACATCAATTAAATATGTAGTATAAACAATTATTGAATGAGTGTGAATAAATTATGAACTCTTTCATCAAATTAATTGTAAAGGGCAAGGCATCAGTCTAGCACAAATTCAACAAGGGAAAACTAAAATGAAAAGGTGTTTACCCGTTAACTTCATCAAGGGAAGATTGCAGCTTGACCAAATAGGCCATCAGTTCCTTTGCGCTGCCGGCATCAACATTCTTCAAAACATGGAAAATTAAAATTAACAAATAATTTCTGCAGACAATAATGTTGATCTGTTACAATACGTTACAATTAAAGGGCATCGATGCATCCATATCATAAGTACATACCTCATAGTCATATCGAGTATAATAGTGGCGCCCATAAGTGGACCAGTGCTGGCGGACAATGTCCTCAACACTGACTAGTTTGTCTTCTTCCAAATTGTCTTTGTTCTTATAGGCAAGAATGGACAGCCAAGCCAAAACAGCCCATATTCCATCTTTCTCACGTATGTGATCCGAGCCTGTTAACATGTCGTATATAATTATTAATAAAATATGTAATATCCAACTTTATAAAACAGTGCCGACTCTATAACAAGAATACAAGTCTTGCCAGTTCCAAAACTTTCTTCACCACAAACAGAGCACATTCCAGCATCCATCAAGTTGCCAAAGAATTTCCATCCAGTGGGCACCTTCACATTTGAGATAACACATAAACCTCTAAAAGTAACCACCTCACCACCAGGATTAATTATAGCACTATACATAGTAAAATATAGCATTCTCACGGTTCTAGGATAGATTTTTGTTTGAACCACATTATATATACATATACATACATACATTTAGGGAGTGGTTCCACTGAGAACCATCCTTAAAATGATAATGCAAGGATAAATCAGATTATCCATTAATCTAGATCTAACGGATGAATTGGCCATAGAAATATATGTCTTTATTCTTCTAAATATGCATCATTGAATAAGTGAATACACATCGATCAACTTCCAAAACTGCAGTAATGCTGTTATTCTGAAATTAAATACTTGTTTTTCTCCTTTTATATCCTCCATTAAATTCACTCCAATCAAAATTACTCTATATTTGTCAAAATTCACAAATATTTTTCAGAGTAAATTACTCCATAATACTCCTTTCAATCAAAGGAACAAAACTCGGACCATTTTTCTACGTAAAGGTTTTATATTATGAGTTCGAAATGACAGTATTTTGAAAACATATTTTGCAAATTGGAAAACTATTGCCCTTTTAGATATTTGTTAATGCATGTTTAGATAAGTTTATTAGAGAACACTAGGAAGAATAAATGCAAAATTCAAATTTTGTTTCTGTATTTGAAATATTTATTTTGGTCACCTAATGGTAAACCATCTTATTGCACATTTAGAGACGCGTGAATGCACAATTATGTGTTTTAACGTACACATAAAGGATTGATTTATTGTTGTACATTCTTTGGATAAAAGTAACCAATTCAATCTAAATTTACTTGAATGGCTAGGATTTGGCATGTTCTTATTATAAGAAGTGGTTGCCATTGGAACCAAATCCTATACGTATATATTTCAAGACGGTATTATATATAATTATGTGTAAAATAGATTGTTTTTGTTTACCTCAAAGAATTTCAGGTTAAGGTTCTTAGCAACGACATCAAGAGCAGCTGACGTGGGCATGCTCCTGAAATATATGACAATATTTCATAATTCAGGAGAAGCAAAAGAGAAGGATAGAAAAAGAATAAAAAGAGGAGCCCTTAACGAGAAGTACACAGAGAAAGACAAACCTTGCGACTCCTTTTAAACCACCAGCAAAGTACGGTATTGCTTGGACCGCATTTGCAGCTATTATAGCAACGGAGTCTGATGGAGTGACAAAAAACCTGAAGAGGTAATTAATGTAATAAATAAACTAGGAGTGTGTTTGGTAAGCACCATATAATAGCTTACAGCTTTTTTAGTTAATTTAAAAGCCTATGTTTTCCAATAAGTGGCGCTAGGTAGGACGCGTTTTTTCATATACTCAATATTATCTCAGATTCAACTAATTTTTCCAAGCACTTTTATTATATCATCTAGCTTTTAGTCATCAACCACCAGATATCAACTATCATCTCAAAATTAACTTATGAGCGATCAGTTAACTTATCGGCTATTAATTAGATTTTCAGCTGATCTACTAACATACCCAATATGTCAATATTAATATTTTTTCAAACAAAAAAA
>CACSLK010000984.1:10972728-11014164 GCA_902706635.1 Striga hermonthica
GGGGGGGCTTACGCCTGGTTTAAAGCCAAAAAAGTGTAGGGATTCTTTGGCTAAGAGGCCCGCTAGGTCATTTGACGAGCTAGTTGAGAGATGCAGTAAGTACGTTAACATGGAAGAGGTAGATGCAGATTTTTTTCAAAGTGACAAGGGGAAGGCGAAGCAGATAAAAGAGAAGCCCAGGCAGTCCGAGCGTCGAGCTTCCCAGAAAGATGCTAAAACTGATGATCAATTTAGAGGACCAAGGTATGAGCACTATAAGCCTTTGAATGCTCAACAACAGTAGATTTTGGAAGTAATGGAGCAGAAGGGACAAACAAAATTGCTTGCGCCACCTAAGCCCCTGCCTCCACCTCGAAAATCCTCTACAGGGAGGGATAGATATTGTCAGTACCATCGTTACTACGGCAATTTCACTAACTTTTGTCGGGAATTGAAGGATGAGATTGAACAACTCATTAGGGTCGGGCATTAAAAGGGGTTTGCGATCAGAGATAAGGAGCGTCACGAGGAGCAATCGGAACGACGTGAGTAATGAGACAAACGGGGAAGAGCGGACGGACCGGAAGAAAGACCGACAAAAAAAGAGAGTGATTCATATTATAGCGGAGGGACCTGTTGACGGAAATTCCCATCGCGAGCGAAAAAAGACTTACATAGGAAAGAGTGTGGTCGATGTGGCCGAGGTCGAAGTGCAAGAAAGATCGGTCATTCTGAGTTTGAGTGCACATGATGTACAAAGCATTGTTGTCCCACATGATGATGCTCTGATGATTACCACCGAGGTGGCTAGTTATGATGTACAGAGGGTTCTTATAGACACCAGGAGCTCGGCGGACATCATTTTTTGAAGTTGTCCACAACAAATGGATTTGGAGGTGAAAATAGAACCAGTCCACACCAACTTATACGGATTTAGTGGAAGCGAAGTTCGACCCATTGGGGAGGTCAGCTTAACGGTAGCCTTAGGGAGGGCCCTTGTGAGAAAGGTAAAAATGGTCAGGTTATTGGTTGTAGATGCAAGCTCGGCTTACAATATCATTTTGGGGCGTCCTAGTTTGAACTCCTTCCAGGCAGTTGTATCTACGTGGTGTATGAAAGGCGAAATTTCTTGTGGGCAATGAAGTTGGATAGGTACTTGGGGACCAACTCCAGGCCCGCCGATGTTACGAGGTAACGTTGAAGACAACAGAAGCACAAAGCAAAAAGAGGTAGGTAGACCAGCCTGAGTCGTCGCACCAGAAGAAGAGACATAAATTGGGACTGAGTTTTCAAGATAAATTGATGGAGGTAGAGTTGATTGGGAGAGTGCCTACAAAGCATACTGTGGTGGGTAGGCATATAGAGGAAAACGTGAGAGAGGCTCTGTTGTCACTACTCAGGGAATTCTTTGATGTGTTCGCCTTCTCGGGGGACGACCTTATGAATATTAGGCCAGAGTTTGCAGAGCACATGCTAAACATAGACCCGGCAGCATGGCCGGTGAAGTAGAAGAGACGACATTTTGGCGCCGAGCTAGATGAGATAATAGAAGTAGAGGTGCAAAAATTTCTAAAGGCAGGTGTAACGCAAAATTTCGTATTATTGAATTAATAAACACGAGAAATTCGTACAAATGAATTTTCAACGAATCAAAAGAAATATAGTGGATTACAAATCTCTATTATTCCTCTGATTAATTTCTTCAAGATCAAGCTTCAAATGGATATGAGACTTTTGGAGACGAATCTTCAGTTTGATCTCCGATAGTCTTGAATTTGGATTTGAATAACGTTTCTTCGAGGGCTTGACAGCTTGATCTCGAATCGAACGTTGTGATTTCCCAAGAACACGAAGAACACGAGTCCTTGGTCTTCGCCGCAAAGTTTATTTTGATCTTCTCTACGCCGGTCTTGACTTTAATAACGTAATTCGGAGGCTTGGCAGCTTGTTTCCGAATTGAACGTCAGTTTTGGGCTTGAACGCGCTTGAATCTTCCTTCGGATCTTCAAGAACGCCTTTGAATCTTCAAGAACACTTGACTTTAGTAACGCAATTCGGAGGCTTGGCAGCTTGTTTCCGGATTGAACGTCGGTTTGCGCTTGAACGCGCTTGAATCTTCCTTTGGATCTTCAAGAACGCCTTTGGATTTTCAAGAACACTTGAATCTCGTGGAGAGTATTCTCTAGAGCTCTTGAACTTGAAAACTTGAATATGAATTGTGATTTTTCAACTTGAACTTGAAAACTCGTGGAGAGTCTTGGAAAAGAAGACTTCAATTTGATTGGTCCATGAATTTCTAATATTTATCTCTTAATAATTATTTAAAGAGATAATTAGGAGAGAGAGTCTTGAAAAAGAAGACTTCAATTTGATTGGTCCATGAATTTATATTTATTTATGTCTTTAATAATTATTAAAAGAAATAAATATTTATTTTACTCTCCAAGAAAATGACATGTGGCATTCTTTAATTGGCCTTCAAAATATATATGTGGCATTCTTTAATTGGCCAGCAATATATATTACATAATCAATTAATTAACTATTTAATTTAAGAATTAAAATTTGATTGATTTTCCAATTAAAATAGAAAATTATTAAATTGATTTTGAAATAGAATTTAACACTTGTCGCCATTTTATTGGCTCAAAATTTAATTGCCTACAAATGCCCTCTCAAGACTTATTCACGGACGACGTGTCTTGGAGTGAATGAGTCACGAAACTTTAAATTTGATCTTGGAGCATATGATGCATTGAGACTCCAATAAAGCTTAATATTTCAGCCCATATTCGTAGCCCACAAACCAATGGATTTTGCATGACCTATCATGTCATTTTTATCTCAAGTTGCTCAACTTAGCACGGTCCAACCACGTCACTTAATTTGGCCCTCAATTAAGTCATTCTTTATTCTTTCCTTAAACATCAAGGACTAGGACTCCTTGTATTCTTCCCGAACAGAGTCCCATCTGTTATGAATTTGGGTCTTCAAAACTCACTGCATACAACAGAATTCTTTGCTCTTCAAATTCTGTCTTTCAAAATAGAAATTCTAGAATCTAACACATTAAGTTTCCAAGCAGGACTCTAAATTATTTTCCTACCCCAACTCGAACTCCCTTAAGCCCACGTAACTTGGGAACGTAGCTATAAAAAGGCCCCAGATACCCTGTCTTTCTTCACGTACGAAGAGCAGAGCAGGTATTCAATTTTTCTTTTCTTCTTCCTTTTTTTTTCCCTTCTTCTTCTCCTGTTTATGTCTCTGTTTTGTGCTTCCATTCATTGCCATGGGCTACTGCTGTTTTTCTTGATTTTGATTGTTGGGGCTGCTTCGAGTGTTTAGGCTGTTATTCGAGACCATTAGCTGCTGCTTTCTTGCTTTTATTTTGGTGCACTTTAACAATAGTACTTTCAAATTTTTTTCATGCCTTTTACATGCTCAATCAATTGTGCCAATGAGATTTTTTTTTTTTTAAAAGAAAAAAAAAACAGAGCCTGCAGCTGCGAGAGATTATCCAAGCCAAGGTAAGATGTTGGGACTGTTTGGTAGCTCCAAGCTGTTCGGCATAAAACGGAGTTGTTCGAGTGCTGTTCGGGCAGAAAGGAATTAGTTTGGGAGCTGTCCGGTACTGCAAGCTGTTGCTCGGGTGGCTCGGCTACTTCCCGGGGCTGCTCGATTGATCCTCGGGACTGCAAGCTGCTGCTCGGGTGGCTCGGCTACTTCCTGGGGCTGCTCGATTGATCCTCGGGACTGCAAGCTACTGCTCGGGCGGCTCGGCTACTTCCCGAGGCTGCTCGGTTGATCCTCAGGACTACAAGCTGCTGCTCGGGTGGCTCGGCTACTTCCCGGGGATGCTCGGTTGATCCTCGGGACTGCAAGCTGCTGCTTAGGCGGCTCAGCTACTTCCCGTGGCAATCCGACTACTGTTTGCGGATCCTTTTGCTGCTCTATTTTCCATTACATAGAATGTTGCATATTTTATAAGCTTAGAAAATTTGCATGCAATTCACTTATGTTTCTCATGACTAACCCATTTTTTTTTTTTTACAGCACATAGCTATCCACCATCACGTGTCCCACTTTTGCCGACGTAGAGAGGTTTCGAATTACTTCAAGATTGCAGCTAACAATATGGTTCATTTTACCAGCACATCGATTCGGGGAAAAAGATATCTGGTCATTCTCATCAACAAACATCAACCGCTGGATAAAGGAACTTGCCTTGCAGTTGAAGAGCCAACTATCTGTGATTTCTCGAAGTCGAGGCCAAGAGTTACGACCTCCTTTCATATGAGCGAGTGGACTCGAGAGTATGCATATGGGAAGTCTAAAACATGGATCCTGCAAGCTTCTCATCACAACCCGTTGAACGAGACAGAGCCATTGCCGACTTTAGGACGACGCATCGTAAGAGGTCAAGCTGTATGGGGGGAAGCCATCAATTTTGCTGCACAACATCAACACTTAGGACGACACATCTAACCAGCCAAAGCTGCACGGAAGGACCATCGACCTTGCTGCACAACATCACCTCAGGATAGCGCATCGCAAAGGCCAAGCCGCACGGAAGAACCATCAACCTTGCCGCTCAACGTCGCCTCAGGATAGAGCATCGCAAAGGCCAACTCAACTTTCAGAACTGTGCATTTGAAGTCCAAGTCACGAGTAATCATCACCGACGATCAAACCAAGTAGAGGGAAAACATGGACAAACAAGCCATCACCACTATCATGATTTTCCATCACATAGATTGCCGAGAAAAGACGATATCAATCAGCATGACGTGGACAACAAGCTCTTCTGAAAGATAGAAAGATTTCTTCAAGCAACTTGAAACCACACCAACTCATTTGATTAAAGCGACATGATTAACATGACATGCGCATCCTTCAAAAAAGAAGTATTTTGCCACTACATACTTCACACATCATCAATGGACAAAGGCCATGAACCGTATCAACACCACATAGAAATTCATGGTTCAACAATATCTTTCAGCATGCAAACACACATAATGGAGTAACTCATCACCGTATAGCACTTTGTCGGGAGTAGACGACCAACATGATATGAATGACTTAGATCATGGAGATATGTCATACGAATTTCAAAGACATGAAGCTCATCTATCAAAGCTCATAGATAAACTTTCTACCATCAACAAGCTTTTGGAGTAGAGTGAGTTTACACCATACCGACCGAAGATCTAAAGACGAATGAAGAAATCATCGACAAGCCGAGCTAACTATCTGAGGGATCAATTCCAAGACATAATGTCATTCAAAACACAATTTCCTTAAAGGGAACGACGTGCACTTTTATACTCATGCGCACCAGAAGTAACATGCAGTTTAGTCTCATGGTCATGGAGAATTTTAATTTGAGGAGTTTAGATAGTTTATACTCATATCAAGGAGTATATTAAATAGTTTAGACTCGTATTTAGGAGTTTTTTTTCTTGTAAACAGATTATGCTCATGTTAAGGAGCTTTCATTTGATTTAATTTATAAACAGTTTATACTCATGTTAAGGAGCCTTCATATTTGAGATGTGGACCTTTTATTCTCGTGTCAAGGAGATCTTGATTTGACTTGTAGACAGTTTATACTCATATCAAGGAGTTTTGTTAAATAGTTTAGACTCGTATTTAGGAGTTTTTTTTTATATATATTATTATCTTTTTTCAATACACGACTGAACTTAGAAATTTATCCAAGCTGCCTACGTACCTTTTAAAAGGATCAAGTCATAACGTAGTTCAAAGTGACATAACATGAATTTGTTTATGGGGGTGCCGTGCACAGTTTATACTCATGTGGGCCAGGAGTGACTATTCTTTAACTACTTTAGACAAAGTAGAGTATTAGGTTTAACCACATAACACCTTAGTGGGAGAATTAACAGTTTAACCACATATATTCATATTGGTGGAGAATTTAGCAGTTTAATCACATGCAAAGCTTTTTGGTGATTACCGTTCACAGTTTATACTCGTGCAGGTCAGGAGTTTTTTTTTTTAATTTCTTTTTCTTTTTTGATTTTTTGATTTTTTTTAAAGGTACATGCAGGTACATTCACGCATAATAGCGTTTCAAGACTTCCCGTTGATAGGACTAACTACCAGACTATCTTGGCAGTATTTGAAACATTGATGCCAAGTAGAAGGCACCACTCCATACTTATGCAACCAATGACGTCCTAACAACACGTAATAACAGGTTTTGACATCTATCACATGGAAAAGAGCGTTTGAAGTCATCTCCGTGATTACTAACTTCAATCTAATTATGTCTAGAGCTCGTTGCCCCCCTTGGTTAAAGACTTGAATCATCAATCGACTATTTGAGAGCTCATCCATCGAGACCTCCAGCTCTTTTAGAGTACGTAGAGACAAAATGTACATAACAAAACCTTCATCTATCAATATATAATTCACTTTTCTCTCGCGAGTGTGACTCGTTACGAATAAAGGTCTATTACGGGGTTTTGAGCCCAACAACAAGTCTTCATCTGTGAAGGTGACTGATGCATCATTGTCTTCATGATCACATCGTTCTTTTTCATCAGTCGATTCTTCATCACTTGGGACATCATCTTGCTCGCTCGTTACGTTACACGCGAAATCTTCATATCCTTCCTTGGAGTTCATGGTTGAAGTAAAGTTCACATTCACTTTGTCTTTTTCGAGCGATATCTTGCCTTGTCTTGCCAGTTGCATAACTCTATCTTTGAAGACAAAGCAATCTTCGATGGAGTGACTTACCAGACGATGATACTTGCAGTATTTTGGGTTGTCAACTTGTCCTGCTTCTTCAGGTCGTTTCATCTCCGGCAGTTCAATGAGTTGTTCCCGAATTAAATCGTCGAAAATTCCAAAAACATCAAAGTCGAGGAAAGGATATTGTTTGGCTTGCATCTTCTTCAAGCTTAATTTTTTTTGCCCCCTATCTTGAAGGACTTCTTTCTTTTCTACAACTTTTTCACTTGTGTTTCCCTTGAGTTTGATGGGTCTTGCATTGACCGCCATTGCTTCCTTTACCTCTTCGTTAGGTGCTCTAGAGAAGAACTTGCCCCCTTTCTTGGCTTCATTTCGTTCGTTGAATCTTTGAGGATCATGAATAGGTGGATTCTTGACTCCGCTTGCAGACATGCTTAACTCCATATCATGTGCGCGAGTGGCCAACTCTTCAAACGACTTTAGTTGTATTCCTTGCAGAATGTATCGGAGACCCCAGTGCATCCCTTGAGTACACATTTCAATAGCCGAAGCTTCATACAGTCGATCCTTGCAATTGAGACTTAAATTTCTCCATCGGTTGATGTAGTCAATAATAGGCTCTTCATCCCACTACTTTGAATGAGTGAGCTCAATCATGCTGACCGCCCTTCGCGTGCTGTAGAAACGATTGAGAAACTCTTGCTCTAGTTGCTCCCAACTATCAATAGAATTCGCCTCCAAGTCAGTGTACCACTCGAACGCATTTCCCTTTAATGATCGAAAAAACTGCTTCACCAGACGATCGCCATATGTTCCAGCATCGTTGCAAGTCTCAATGAAGTGAGCAATGTGCTGTTTCGGGCTACCTTTACCATCGAACTGTTGGAATTTCGGTGGTTTATATCCAGTAGGCATCTTCAAGCTATTAATTCTTTGGGTGTATGGCTTTGAATAAGTCAAAGATGACTTGGAGCCTCCATCAAATTTGTTCTTGATGGTTCCCATGATGAATTCTTTGAGTTGGTCAGCTGGTATCAGTCCACTTGAAGAAACATGGATTTCTGATGAAGACTTCTCTTTTTCAGTTTGTTTCACCTCATCTTCTTTAGAAGTTTCTTTTTCCTCATGTGTTTCACCTTGCTTGCCCCCAGCTCGGCTAGTCTCAGCTTTTTCGACCCTTTCTAGCAACTTTAAAATTGTGGAGTCTTGATTTTGGACATGTTTCATCTGCGTCTCCATTGTTTTTGCCATGGCTGCAAGTTGCTCTTCAATGGTTGATGCATTCGTCATCATAACATGTGCCTCCGTTGAGAAAGGTGTTGATGAAGCATCGTCCCTCAAATCTTCCTCTTGGTTCATCAAAGGTGGCCGATTTTCCTCAACTTGGTGAGAATTTCCTTCCGGAGATACACTCTTGTTTTTTGCCATGCTTCTTGTTACGACACCAATACTTTCACTTGCAGAACTTGAAGAAGTTGACTTGGGAGGAGTCATCGTTGCACTTATATATCTTGAAGAAAAGAGATGAGAGGTAGAGATGGTCCCACTGGGCATGCCAGAAATTTGTAACGCAAAATTTCTTATTATTGAATTAATAAACACGAGAAATTCGTACAAATGAATTTTCAACGAATCAAAAGAAATATAGTGGATTGCAAATCTCTATTATTCCTCTGATTAATTTCTTCAAGATCAAGCTTCAAATGGATATGAACTTTTGGAGACGAATCTTCAGTTTGATCTCCGCTAGTCTTGAATTTGGATTTGAATAACGTTTCTTCGAGGGCTTGACAGCTTGATCTCAAATCGAATGTTGTGATTTCCCAAGAACACGAAGAACACGAGTCTTTGGTCTTCACCGCAAAGTTGATTTTGATCTTCTCTATGCCGGTCTTGACTTTAATAACGTAATTCGGAGGCTTGGCAGCTTGTTTCCGAATTGAACGTCGGTTTTGGGCTTGAACGCGCTTGAATCTTCCTTTGGATCTTCAAGAATGCCTTTGAATCTTCAAGAACACTTGACTTTAGTAACGCAATTCGGAGGCTTGGCAGCTTGTTTCCGGATTGAACTTCGGTTTTGGGCTTGAACACGCTTGAATCTTCCTTCGGATCTTCAAGAACGCCTTTGGATTTTCAAGAACACTTGAATCTCGTGGAGAGAATTCTCTAGAGCTCTTGAACTTGAAAACTTGAATATGAATTGTGATTTTTCACCTTAGGGAGAGCCCCTATTTATAGGTGTTGGGAGAAAGAGACTTGGAAAAGAAGACTTCAATTTGATTTGTCCATGAATTTCTAATATTTATCTCTTAATAATTATTTAAAGAGATAATTAGGAGATAGAGTCTTGAAAAAGAAGACTTCAATTTGATTGGTCCATGAATTTTTATTTATTTATCTCTTTAATAATTTTTAAAAGAAATAAATATTTATTTTACTCTCCAAGAAAATGACATGTGGCATTCTTTAATTGGCCTTCAAAATATATATGTGTCATTCTTTAATAGGCCAGCAATATATATTACATAATCAATTAATTAACTATTTTATTTAGGAATTAAAATTTGATTGATTTCCCAATTAAAATAGAAAAATATTAAATTGATTTTGAATAGAATTTAACACTTGTCGCCATTTTATTGGCTCAAAATTTAATTGCCTACAGCAGGGCACATACAGCCTATCCAGTTCCCCGAACGGCTGTCAAACTCGCTAATGGTTCGCAAAGGAGAAGGAAAATGGCGAATATGCATAGACTTCAGGGTTTTGAATAAAGCATGTCCCAAAGGCCATTATCCGTTGCCAAGGATAGATCAGCTCGTCAATTCAACAGTTGGATGCGAGCTGTTGAGTATGATGGACGACTCGCAAGGATATCATCAAATTCCACTAGCGGCGGAGGATCGCAAGAGGGTGAGCTTCGTGAAATCCAAAGGAACCTATTGTTACGTCGTCATATCTTTTGGACTAAAAAATGCGGGTGACACTTACCAGAGGTTAGTCGATAAATTATTCAAAGGTTAGATAGGTCGAAACATGAAAGTTTATGTCGGGGTATGTTGCTGCCCTTTTGAAAGGATTAAGAAGCACAACCCAATTTCAATTAAGAATTTCGTCGAGCAGCAGGAGAGGAACGAACGAAGCGAAGTTCAGTCAAATTAGGGCTTCTTTCACTTGAGTTTTGGATTCTATTAGGATAGGTCATCAAGACCGTGTTCCCTTTTCTCACTATTAAAAGATCCCCCTTCTTCGATTAATATGTTGGTAAAAAGTAAGAAGGCAAGTGACCACGTGGAAGACTTTAGGGAAACATTTGTTACTTTGCGACAACACGGTATGAAGCTCAACCCTTCCAAGTGGAAATTTGGAGTACGATCAGAGAAGTTTTTAGGGTACTTGGTCACGGAGAGGGGGATTGAGGTAAACCCATAAAAAGTGTGAGCTGTGATAGAAATACAGGCACCGAGCAACTTTAAGGAGGTATAGGTTTTGACGAGTCGCCTGGCTGGCTTGAACAGGTTCATTGCTCAAGCTGCAGAGAAGAGTTTTCCTTTTAAGGAAAGGATCTCGTTTTGAATGGACATCACAGGCGCAATAGGCCTTAGATCGCCTAAAGGAATTCCTAGCCGAGCTCCCTTTACCGAACAAGCCCGAGCCTGGGGACGTTCTAGTTGCATATTTATCAGTTGGAAAGGAGGCCATTAGCTCGATTTTGCTCAAGGAAGAAGGAAGTCAGCTAAAACCAATATACTATGTCATTCGGATATTGCATGGAGTGGAGCGACGTTATTCGAAAATTGAAAAGGCGACATTGGCACTCATTTCCATAGTGCAGAAGTTGCGACCCTATTTCTTGGTGCACAAGGTGGTTGTACGATCCAATTACCCATTTAAGGATGTGTTAGGTCGGCCTTTCCGCCTCAGGAAGGATGGTGAAATGGGTCGTAGAGCTTGGGGAGTATAATGTCGAGTTTGAGGTTACACAAGCAATAAAAGAACAAGCCTTGGTAGATTTTATACGAGAGTGCACTATGACAAGTGAAGAAAAATGTTGGATGATATATATAGATGGATCATCAGCTGTGGCTAGTGCAGGGTTAGGTATTCTGTTTATCAAACCAAAAGGGGATTACTTGGAGTTCACAATAAAGCTAACTTTCTGGGTTTCAAATAACGAGGCAGAGTATGAAGCCCTGTTGTAAGGGATACAACTCGTAATGAAAAAAGGACTTCGGCGGGTAGTTTATCACTCTGATTCTCAGCTTGTGGTGGAGCAGGTTAAAGGTGAGTATGAAACCAAGGAAGAAAGGATGAAGAGGTATGTGGCCGAGGTGAGGATGTTATTGAAAGGATTCGCCTCGTGGGAGTTGGTGCAAATACCACGTGCAGAAAATGGTCGAGCTGATATTTTATCAAAGGTGGCCGCAACACTGGTGGATTGCAAGTCACTGTTAGTTATCCTGATGGAGTCGAAAGGAAGTGCTTTGGAGCAAGTCCTAGAGTTGGACGAACAGGAAGATTGGAGGTCGCCACTCGTAAAATGGTTGCAAGGACCAATAGGGAAGTAAGATGTTGGGAGTGATCTGATCGGAAGGCATGCTATGTGGTTCTATTTGCATGACAGAACAGGAAAGTGTACTTCTGTGCTCTGAAGGAAAAGACGGATGGCTGACTGACTTTCTCTTCACTGATCATAAAGATTGACTATGAACACACATGATGGGCTGCTATACAAAAGGTCCTATACTGGTCCACACCTGAGGTGCATTTCGGAGAAGGAAGGAATATATGTTAGGGAAGATCCATGAAGGATTTTGCAGAAACTATGTGAAAGCTAGATCACTGGTCGGGAACGTATTGAGATCAGGGTATTTCTGGGCCACGATGAGGACAATGGCACGAGAGTTGGTGCGCAAATGTCCCAAGTGTCAACAGCATGGCCCGCTCATCCACCGACCTACGAAGGGTATGGTACCAATAAGCTCGCCCTTACCTTTCACCCAATGGGACATAAATATTGTGCGACCTTTGCCTATAGTTATGGGACATCGCAAGTTTTTAACAGTGGCAGTGGATTATTTTTCAAAGTGGATTGAAGCGGAGCCTTTGGCAAAGATCACAAAGAAGAAAGTGATTAAGTTTTTGTTCGCCAACATCTGCTGTCGATACGGCATTCCGCCAGTACTAATATCGGATAATGGAACTCAGTTCAGAGGTCGAAAAGTGATAAATTGGTGCGAATATATGGGGATTAAGCAGCAATTTGCTTCGGTAGCTCATCCGCAAGCAGATGGGCAGACCGAGGTGACAAATAGGTCAATCTTAAAGGGGACAAAAGGCTAGGTTGGATAAGGCGTTGGGGGCCTAGGTTAACGAGCTGGATTCGGTTCTTTGGGCATACAGAACAACACCATGATCTTCGACGGGGGAGGCGCCGTTTAGTCTGGTCTTTGGGATGGAAGCAGTTATTCCGGTCGACATTGGACTTAACTCAGCAAGAATTGACGCTTACGAATATGAAGGAAACACGGTGCTGCAGCGAGAACCGTTAAACTTAGTTGATGACCTGCGCGACCAGGCCAGGGTGAGGACTGCAGCTTATAAGCAGCGGATGAGGGCAGCCCACGATAAGTCGATAAGAGCTGGCATTTCAAGGTGGGTGATCTGGTGTGGCGGCAGGCCGATGCCCTCAAGCAAGTTGGGAAACTATAACCTAATTTGGAGGGGCTTTACAAAGTGGAAAGGTTCTGACAGGGGGAGCCTACGAGCTAAGCGATATAGAGGGACGGTTGTTGCATCGGCCATGGAATATTCTACACTTAAAAAAGTTTTATGCCTGAAAGTGGCGAGCGTTGCATTTTATATTATTTTCTTTGTAAATAATGTAAAAGGATTTGATGCTTAAATGTTGTATGGGAATGGCTGGGGCGCAAGCATTGTAAAAATTGCGAGCTTTTTGGAGCTCGACAATATGTGTTAAAGGCGGAAGCCTTGTGTAAATTGCGAGGTTTTAGAGCTCGGCGATATGTGTTAAAGGCAGTAGCCAATCGCAAGCTTTTAGAGCTCGGTGATAAATGTTAAAGGCAGTAGCCTTGTGAAGATCAGGAGTTTTTAGAGCTCGACGATATGTGTTAAAGGCAGTAACCTTGTACAAATCGCGAGCTTTTAGAGCTCGGCGATAAATGTTAAAGGCAGTAGCCTTGGGCGAATTGCGAGCTTTTAGAGCTCGGCGATATGTGTTAAAGGCAGTAGCCCTGTAAAAATCACGAGCTTTTAGAGCTCGACGATAAATGTTAAAGGCAGTAGCCTTGTGAAGATTGGGAGCTTTTAGAGATCGGCGATATGTTTTAAAGGCAGTAGCCTTGTAAAAATCGTGAGCTTTTAGAGATTGGCGATAAATTTTAAAACCAGTAGCCTTGTAAATATCGCGAGCTTTTAAAGATCGGCGATAAATATTGAAAGCAGTAGCCTTGTGTGATCGCGAGCTTTTAGATCTCGGCGATATGTGTTAAAGGCAGTAGCCTTGTAAAAATCGGGAGCTTTTAGAGCTTGGCGATAAATATTAAAGGCATTAGCCTTGTAAAAATCATGATCTTTCCAAGCTCGGCAATAAATATTAAAGGCAGTAGCCTTGTAAAAATCGAGAGCTTTTTTAGCTCGGCGATAAATGTTAAAAGTAGTAGCCTTGTAAAGATCGCGAACTTTTAGAGCTCGGCGATATGTCTTAGGCAACGGCCTTGTAAGGAGATCTATTAAAGGTTTACGCCAGGGGTGTGCAAGTTTTTAGAACTCGATAACAATTGTTAAAGGCTTACGCCTACATTGAAGAAGAATAATATATAAAAGAGGGGTTGGTAGTTGAGAGGGGTGAGAACTGCAGTTTGATTCATCCTTATGACCAATCATGTTTTTCGAGCATATTTCAATATATTAATCAGAGAATATTATTACGTGTGTGATTGTGATAATAAACGACGACGTGCAAGATAGGGGTAAGTGCATAAAAACCACAGTAACAATCAATGGACTGGAAAATGAAGATTTCATTAATGAAGGCCCACGGCCGAACATAAAAGAGCAAAAAAAAATATAGAAAAAAAAATAATCGGTCCTAAACAGATGACGACCCCTCCTCGTCACTACCAAGGTTGGCCTTGGCCGTGGCCACATCGAGCACCGGTTCCCACCATGGGAAGTTGGTAGGCTGCGACTTATCCCCATTCAAGCCGGTGGGTCAGGAAGGCCGGGGATCATGGAGGCCTCATCAACATAAAACCCTGGGCTTGGGCTTGAGCAAAGGTGCACTGCACTCCTTCCTTGAAATATTGGAGGCAGGTCGGGATGAGCTTGCTGAGATAGTGAGTGGTGTGGTCATAATTTGAGCAGCTCGACCTCATAGTGCTCAAGAAAGCGAGCACCGTTGATGGAAGATAGGAAGGAGACTTCACCGTCCTCCCGATCCTGGATGACGCGCTGATATACAGAAACCCTTAAGTAACCCTAGCTCGGCCTTCTTCGCCGCTAGCTTCTCTTTAATCTCGGCCGCCTCGGTTTCCTTGGAGGAGCAGGGCAGTTTGTTGGTTCAACTCTTCTTTTTGGCGGTCGAACGCCTCTTTCATGCTGGCCAGCTCGGCCCTAGCATTGTTGAGGTTGTCCTTGAGGTCATCCACCTCGGAGGAGGCCTCTATCTACTCATGCAGAATAAGGGCAAGGCCGGCCAGAGCCTGTCATGGAAAGGGTTTAATACCCATTTATAAAATGATAACATAGAAACATTGCGATGTTACCTTCTCCATGTTGTAGCAGGTGATGGAGGCTCTAGTCTGGCTATCTTCCCATCGAGTGGTTTTCCCCTCTGGGAAAATGGAAAGAAGGTAGGCGGCAGAATAGCGGATGTCTGGGTTACGCGCAAATTGCACCGGCATCTCCAGAACGATTTTGGGGCAGGCCTTCTCTGGGCCTGCCGACTTGGCTTTCTTTGAGGTCGCGCCACCGCTCTTCGACCTGGGCGGTTTCTTAGGGGCCTGCTCGGCCGAAGCCCTTCATCCCTCGGCTATAGGAGTGTGCTCGGTGGCTGGAGGAGGTTGAGCTGCGGCAGTGGTGATTGCGCCAATGGTCAGCACAACTGGCCTAACCAGTTATGCAGGGGTCCCGACGGGGGTAGGAGTGACCAGAGCCGAGTTTGAAGGCAACCTCTAAAAAGAGAAAAAAAATTACAAGAAATTATATGCGGTAATAAAAATGTTTAGTTTTTAAGTAAAAACCTACCAACGTCCACCACGACCTCAGCCGGGCGGCTAGACAAATTAAAATGCTTAAGGATATGAGCATCGGAGGTGATAGGCACCACTTGCACTCGGCTACTGTTCCATTGTGCGATGAGGGCATCGTATGCGGCGTTAGGACATGGGTTTGAGCGTTGGGTAGGGAGCTCGTGGATCCATTCAGGTGAAAACTCAAAGATGAAGGGGAGGACGAAGGTAGTAGAATTTATTTTTCCAGTTATGGATTTTGGACTTGGGTTGGCCGAGGAAGTGAGCGTTGTGACTGCTGGAAAGATAGTATGATGTGCCTAAGGGTTTCATCCAAATGCGATAAAAGCACACCTCAAGGTCTAGCCGACCTAGTCTAGCCCGACATACCATTATAAAACCTACGAGCAACCTAATGGAGTTTGGAGAAAAATGATTCAGGGGAAGGCGATATAGCTTGCTAAGTTCTATTAGATCATTGCGGAGGAACTTAAGCCCGGCAGTGGCTTGGTCAAGGAAGAAAGTATAAAAATCTGGAGGAGGGTTAGTATATGTGTTCCCAGAGCGAGGCACCGTGAGCGTCCATGAAATACCCCGTTTAATTATGGATTATTTGAGAATAAATTACCGATTAATTATTGCTATTATTATTTGTCATATTATTATTATTATTATTATTATTATTATTATTATTATTATTATTATTATTATTATTATTATTATTATTGTGTATTTATTTGTCATTAAATGTTTTATTTGTCAAATTTCTTGATATTTATAAATAAACATTATTATTATTTTTATTAAATGTCTAAATTGCCTAATTGATAAAATGTGTTCAAATGTGTATAAATATTATTAATGTATTATATATATATATATATATTAATATTCTGTTTTTATTATCGAGCCTCGATTATTTATTATTGTTGAACCGAGAGGAGAACCGGCCGAGCCATCCGAACCGCGCGCCCCGCGCCCGTGTGCGCCCCAACCCGACTATCCTTCTCTCTCTTTCCCTTGGTGGCTTTTTGGTTAAGTAAGGAAAGGTTTGGGAACCCTACACCTATAAATAAGTGAAGAATCCCTTAGCTCTTATTATTTTCCCTCAGCAGACGAAATTCCCTGCAGCTTTTTATTAATCTGCCTTCTCTCGATCTCTTCCTATCTCCTACGCTCAGAACTCTATCTCATCTCTCATTCCTTTGCTCTCTAGCCACCATCATCATCCTACCATCATCACCGTGAACAGCACCAGGCCGCCGTGCTCCTCCTCCGGTGAATTCATCCTCCGTCGCGTAGGCCCTCCACCGCGAACCAGCAGGTCATCATCGCACCTCGCGGCCCTCACCACCCACGTTGAACGTCATCGCGTTCGTTGTCCCCGTAAGCTGCTCGCGTAGCATTCCTCCCAAAGAGTTCCGCCACCTCTGTTGCTGTCAGGCCATGTTGCTCGCTCGCAAGCCCCGACGTGTCCTCCGTGTTGCTGTTCGTGAGTACCAGCAGGGTCTTGTTGCTGTCCTGAGGCTCATGTTCCATCGGCAAGCCAAACAAAGTTTTTAAGCCGCCTCGTGCTATCAGTTTTAGCCCCGATTCGACCTTGTTTCGTAACTTCGTCCCGAGAACGGTAGCCGGGCCGACCCTCGATTATTATTATGTACTGGTATTTGAATTTATGTATGATATTTGGTGATTAATTGATGTCGAGTCTTTCTTAATATCGTGTTTATGTGATTTCGATGCTATGTTCATGAATGGTATGTTTTGAGTTGAAATTGAATTGGAAACTCTAAGTTAGAGCCTCTATTTGTGCTCAGTTTTTCACAACCAATAAGTTGTTTCTTGGACAAGTGTTCTTCATTTCAACTGTAATATTATAGTTAGGGTTCAGTGAGATTTAGAATTTTGAAATTTGGAGTTGATTTGAATTTGTTATGAATTTTTTAAATTAAACACGCATGTTGTTTTCATAAATCCAGGCAGGTTTGGTGATTATGATGTTAGGCTGATTTTGATGATCCTAATGTGGCTTTATGAAAATGTGATCTTCATGAAACATGTAGTACATATTATAGGCTTTCATTAGGAGTTGAAATCTTACAATTTGGAGTTTTGGTTGATTTTATATGATTTTTCTAAGTTGGATTTATGCCCAGAATTTTGAAGCAGTGGTTGTGTATATGCATGGAATGTATGCTCTGAAATGATGCCTTTAGCGTAATTATATGTAAAAATGCTCCACATAAAATTTGTAGCTTTCCTTGTGTAGTTTCTGCAGGTTTTGAGTTTGTATGATTTGGAGTTCTATAATTTGAGTTATTGTTGTTTTAATGAAGTGTTGTAAGTTGATAAATGGTTATTCTGGCAAATTTCTTGACCTAAGTGTTTTATACTTAAACTCGGTTTTAAAGTTATTGTTGACTTACGTGATCTACATAAAAGTTGTGGATATATCTGTTAGCTACTCATTGGTTTTGGAATCACCTGAATAGCATGCTTGTAGCTCCTGTTATCTTGGAAATATTGAGACTATATGAATTGCTCATTTTCATTTCTGGACTGCAGCTATGTTTTGTGTTGTTGTTGAATTAATTATGTGACGAGATCAGAATTTATTAAAGTTGTCTGGATAAAAATTTTAGTTTTATTTCTTATCTTTCTATGAGTACCTGATTAATATTTTTAGCATGACTATAGCTCGAGTTATCCTCAAAATGCCGCCACTTTGTTTGAACATTTTGACTGCACCCTTATGTTGAATGTTTGTTGATTTATCATGTAGATAATGACCTCCTTTGATTTTAAGTTGTTCATAAGAATTGTAGAGGCATGTCTTAGAGTTCTATTGCAACTTGAATCACTTTCATATGAACTATGTGCTGATAGTTAGGTCGATTTTAAAAACACTGCACGGGTTAAGTTTTGAAAAACTCGTGTTAGGTGTTCGGAGATAATGAGTTCGTTTCGCATACATGCTTTTATGAACTATGTGGCTGAGTTGTATCGCATGAGTGTAGTTATAAGTGTTCATGTGTTGAATAGTCATTTATATGACTATTTTGTATAATGTAGGTGTTTGACGAGCGGTGTTCTCAGCATACTTTTTTCCCTCGATTTCTGTGATTTCTTTTTCTCTGGATACCAGGTAGTTTTATTTGAAAATTGGCTATGCTGTAAATGTTATTACTATTATTATTGTTTACTTGTGGTATGATCAAAGTATGCATGTGAATCATGTAGCCTTCGAAGTCGTGCCGGCCGTCGAACGATTATCCCCGTAGCTATAGAACGTACCTGATGGGTAGTCTCCTTTATATATGCATTATGGAAGCCGTAAGACCAGGGCATGGGCCCTCAACTGGTGATTCTCGTTTGTAAGACCAAGGCGTAGGTCTTGGCTGGCAGGGTGGATTACTCCTACTGGCTGGGCATCGTTGTAAGACCAAGGCGTAGGTCTTGGCATTCGAATCGTGTATCAACAGTAGTCTATGCGTAGGTGTGCACATGAGAGTTGACTCTGAGATAGGAGATGGGATAGAATAATGATTCGTATACATGCTGAGACCATACCTTATTGATTATTGATTATGGATTACTGTTTCATCATTGAAAATAACGTTTACTGCATAGTGGTGAGCACTACTGTTTCCTTTTGTGCTCATCCCCACCTGCTCTTAGGGGTGAGTGTGGGTCGGTACGGTTCAGAGATTGATAAATCTCCAAAACCGTACCAAACTTCGGAGATCCCAAAATTCGATCTCCGGAACCGTACCAAAAAATCGATTCGGTTCGGTTTGGAGATTTTTATTTTTCAGTTCGGTTCGGTTCGGTATTTGGGACTATTGGAGCGGTTCGGTTCGGTATGGTTTGGTTCGGATCTTCAGAATTTTTTTTTTAAAATTATTTTTGAAGGACTACCTAGTTACATTTTAATTTTTATATGCTTGAAAAAAACAACATTCATCAATAATTCATCATATTGAAGATTTTATTTTGAAATCAATTCTAGAAGTAACTCTAAATTTTAGTTATTTAATTTTTATATGTTTTAATAAAATCAACATTCACCAGTACTTCCTCACATTAAAGATTTTATTTTGAAATCATCTTTATAAGTAACTCTAAATTTTAGTTATAACTAAATTTGTGCAACTAATATTAAAAATTTAAAATTCAAATAAAATATAATATTTTTTCTTACAAAAATATTCTTTAAACTTTCATATTATTTTAAATAATTAATTTATAATAGAAAATTTTTAATTGTAGATTAAGTATGTTGTTTATGCTTTTCGAATGATGAGTATTGGATTATTGATAGGGAGTGTACTCCCTAGTTATTATGATTATTGGATTGCAGAATTGAGTATTGAGGTTTATTATTAAGAACTGAGTAATGATAATTGACTAAGTATAGAAGATTGATTGAGTATTGATGATTGGTTCAGTATTGATGTTTGTTTTGAAATTGAGTAGCGCCTCAAGTGTTTTAGAAAATAAATATGAAAAAATTATTCTGATTTTCGGCAAATAAAAGTGGGTCGTTACAGTTTGGTATCAGAGCCAGCCTGCATTTCTATAGACTAGTTAATGTAAATTATGTGATTATGTGCTTTGACCTTAAGTTATTACCACTCACTTTCGTCGTGCCGCGCCAGCTCAGGTATGAGTACCTGAATGATATCATGATTTGTGCAATTCAGCCTCAACGTCCATAGAATAAAAGTGAAATAAAAAGCGTCCGCGGAGCTCCTCAGTGGAGCAATGTTTCCTCAATGAAATCAAATTTGTGCTTGAGATAATAATGTATCAAGAACGCTTCAATCGGCTTCAGCTGGTTCTAACCATCGATAGGTGGATAACTTCCACCAGAGTGTTGCTGCGACTCCCACCGAGGGACAGGGGGTGTCGGTTCAGACTTCCTATTGCCTAAGATTATTGTGTATTGCTTGATTATTGATTATTGAAATGAAATCGGGGCTTAAGATCTATCCACTTTTAAAATGCGAACTCTAGTGTTGAACATTATATTTTTGTATATATTGTGCTAAACTTTCTCGCCATATTCAATGTAGAACTATGGCTCGTCGTAATGCTCGCAACCATCAGCCTACCCCGTCTCTATCTCCACCCCCTTCCCCACCTCACCAGCAGGCTCCCAACCCGGCTGGGGCTCATCTCAACATAGTGCTTCAGTTTCTCCAGTTGTCCCCACCGACATTCACCGAGGTTGAAGGGCCCACGAAAGTGGCAGAGTGGATCCGTTAGTTGGAGCAGAATTTTGATCTTCTGTAGTGCACCGATGACCAGAAGGTCATTTGTGTCGTCATATGCTGAAAGGCGATGCCGCTCTGTGGTGGCCAGCTACTGGAGGTTGAGACAGGGTGAGCTGGCTACTTTGTCTTGGTATCGCATGAAGGAGGTGATTATGGATAAATACAACCCGCAGAGCTATCGCATGAGAATAGAGCGTGCTTTCTGGGATCTCAAACAGGGTGCAGGATCAGTCGAGGATTACGAGCGGGAGTTCACCCGCATGAGCGCATTTTCTCCTCATATGGTAGACACCGATCAGAAGAGGGCCAATAAGTTCCAAGATGGACTGCACCCGACCCTCTGTATGCATGTTTCTAGCCAGGGGAACCTCCCCTAAGATGAGACCGTTATCCGAGCCATTTAGCTGGAGAGTTATCAGACTATCGATGCCTCTGCTCCTTCTATTAAGCATGCTCACCCCATTTCTTTTGTGCCGCCTGGAAAAAGGAAGGCGGATTCCCACCGGGATGACCAGAAGGAAAAATGCAGCGGGAATGATCGAGGTGATGAGCGCCCCGTCACCCAAGGCCAGAATCCAAAGTGCCCTAATTGTGGTCGTTGCCACTCAGGACAGTGCCGATACCAACAGAAAGTCTGCTTCAACTGTCAGAACCTTGGACATTTCTATAGTGAGTGCCCCAAACCCAAAAGGCAGCAGCCCTATCAACAGACAACATCCATACCAGCCGCGACAGCCCCATCATCAGCAGCTTCCCCCGCCGCTGCCTCAGCAACAGTTTCAACAGCAGCAACAGCAGTCCCAACCAAGGTTTGGCGAAAGAGATCGAGCACGGGTATACACGATGGCCCAACACGAAGCCGAGCAGAACCAAGGCTGAGCAGTTGACCAAATACCGGGCTTGAGATGATTATTTGTTCCTTCTTTTGTTAGAACATCGCTTCTCTTTACTTTTGGTCGACCTTGTTTATTTCCTTTGCTTACCAGACAAGTTCGAATTTCGTTTGGGACTCTTATCGGTTATTTTGGTTTTCGCTTGAGACTTCTATTGGTTATTCAATTTTTATTATTTGGAAATTTCTCTTGCCTTTCTATCCTCGCGTAGGATGAGATTTCTGATGGGGTTGAAGTCTTAATTTCCTGTTGATCACGATGTGTCCTCGTAAAATTAGGACTTCTGTTTCATGACATCTTTGAGTCTATGTGAAGGGTTCAAGAGAGCGAATAATGTTGCAACTCTTGAGAATACCTGGGCCTAGGGATAGGCATAAATCAATCAATCCTTCTTTTGTGAACGAATTGAGCATCATGCCGGAGGATCGTACGTGGAAGTCTCCGCCTACCGGATCGGAAGAGCTTCGACAAAGTCTGGTAATGCTATGGATAAGGAGAACTCTTTAAGGAGGGTAGCTGAGGAGTTATCAGGAAACATCGTGAATAACCAGCTAATTGACTCATGATGAAGTACAAGTACCTAGACAACGAAGTCGGAGTATTTGGATTTTGTAGTTTGAATTGGGGTCGCAAAACACTAGGGATCTTCGAATACGTATCAACACGGAATGATGTAACAGCTGACGAGGAATGAGCCGTAGCTACTGGATGCGGGTGGTGTAGGTGTACTTCGGCCGTACGTAGCGTGTCGTGTTGCCGCATGCCAGGCCAGCCATTCATGCCACAGCTGTCAAGTCTCTAGCGTGTAAATGCGTATCGATTCTTGGAATTTTTCACGTGTAATGCAATGACCTAAGTCTTGTTTGGAGGTTTTATGAGTTATTGTACTCGATTGAAATGTAGTTACAACGTGAATTGAGGAGCTTCGTGGTAAGAGTAGAGGCTGCGGCCAGGTCATTTTAGTCATATCACGACCCTCTACCAAGTCCACGACTTAGCCTGATGATTGACTGCACCACTGGGAACTACGAGGATGCATGACACGTTTTGTGCCTCATGATGGAGGGAACGTGTGCTTGACCTCGAGGAACGTGTGTTTTGTGACGAGCTGTGTGTTAGGTAGAAACCCTACCCATATGGAGGTACCGGTGACCTTATAGAACGAAAGGTCCATCAGGGAAAGGACGGAAGGGGGTATTCGTCAAAGTCCGGTGGAAAAAGTCAAGTCGAGGGCGAGACGACTTGGAAGAGGGAAACCGAGATTCGGAGGGAGTACCGAACACCTTGTGTTGATATTCCCCTTGTATTCTAGTTGTTTTCGTTTCCGAATTCTGAGGACAGAATCTTTATAAGGTGGATAGACTGTAATACCCCGTTTGATTATGGATTATTTGAGAATAAATTATTGATTAATTATTGCTATTATTATTTGTCATATTATTATTATTACTATTATTATTATTATTGTGTATTTATTTGTCATGAAATGTTATATTTGTCAAATTGTTTGATATTTATAAATAAATATTATTATTATTTTTATTAAATGTCTAAATTGCTTATTGATAAAATGTGTTTAAATGTGCATAAATATTATTAATGTATTATGTATATATATATATATATTAATATTCTGTTTTTATTATCGAAACTCGATTATTTGTTATTGTTGAATCGAGAGGAGAACCGGCCGAGCCATTCGAACCGCGCGCCCCGCGCCCGTGTGCGCCCCAACCCGACTATCCTTCTATCTCTTTCCCTTGGTGGCTTCTTGGTTAAGGAAAGGTTTGGAAACCCTACACCTATAAATAAGTGAAGAATCCCTTAGCTCTTCTTATTTTCCCTCAGCAGAAGAAATTCCCCACAGCTTTTTATTACTCTGCCATCTCTCGATCTCTCCCTATCTCCTACGCTTTACTTTGCTCTCTAGCCACCATCATCATCCTGCCATCATCACCGTGAACAGCACCAGGCCGTCGTGCTCCTCCTCCGGCGAGTTCATCCTCCGTCGTGCAGGCCCTCCACCGCGAACCAGCAGGTCATCATCGCACCTCGCGGCCCTCACCACCCCCGCTGAACATCGTTGCGTTCGTTGTTCCCGTGAGTTGCTCGCGTACCGTTCATCCCAGCCAGTTCCGCCACCTCCGTTGCTGTCAGGCCACGTTGCCCGCTCGCAAGCCCCAACGTGCTCTACGTGTTGCTGTTCGTGAGTACCAGCAGGGTTTTTTTGTTGTCCCTAGACTCGTGTTATGTCGGCGAGCCAAATGAAGTTGTCAAGCCCCCTCGTGCTATCCATTCTAGCCCTCGTTCGACCCCGTTTCATAACTCTATCCCGAGAACGGTACCCGGGTTGACCCTCAATTATTATTATGTACTTATATTTGTATTTATGTATGATATTTGGTGATTAATTTATATCGAGTCTTTCTTAATGTCGTGTTTATGTGATTTCGATGCTATGTTCATGAATGGTATGTTTTGAGTTGAAATTGAATTGGAAACTCTAAGTTGGAGCCTCTGTTTGTGCTCAGTTTTTCGCAACCAATAAGTTGTTTCTTGGACAAGTGTTCTTTATTTGAACTGTAGTATTTTTAGTTAGGGTTCAACGAGATTTGGAATTTTGAAATTCGGAGTTGATTTGAATTTGTTATGAATTTTTTACGTTGAATACGCATGCTGTTTTCATAAATCTGGGCAGGTTTAGTGATTATGATGTTAGGCTGATTTTGATGATGCTAATGTGGTTTATGAAAATGTGATCTTCATGAAACATGTAGTACATGTTATAAGCTTTCATTAGGAGTTGAAATCTTACAATTTGTAATTTTGGTTGATTTTATATGATTTTTCTAAGTTAGATTTATGCCCAGAATTTTGAAGCAGTGGCTGTGTATATGCATGGAATGTATGCTCTGAAATGATGCCTTTAACTTGATTATACGTAAAAATGCTCTTCATGAAATTTGTAGCTTTCCTTGTATAGTTTCTACAGGTTTTGAGTTTGTATGATTTGGAGTTCTACCTTGAGTTATTGTTGTTTTAATGAAGTGCTGTAAGTTGATAAATGGTTATTCTGGCAGATTTCTTGACCTAAGTGTTTTATGCTTAAACTCGGTTTGAAAATTATTGTTGGCTTAAGTGATCTACATGAAAGTTGTGGATATATGTGTTACCTACTCATTGGTTTTAGAATCACCTGAATAGCATGCTTGTAGCTCCTGTTATCTTGGAAATACTGAGACTATATGAATTGTTCATTTTCATTTCTGGATTGCAGCTATATTTTGTGTTGTTGTTGAATTAATTATGTGACGAGGTCAGAATTTGTTAAAGTTGTCTTCATGAAAATTGTAGCTTTATTTTATCTTTCTATGAGTACCTGATTCATATTTTTAGCATGACTATAGCTCGAGTTATCCTCAAAATGCCGCCACCTTGTTTGAACGTTTTGACTACACCCTTATGTTGAATGTTTGATGATTTATCATGTAGATAATGACCTTGTCAGATTTTAAGTTGTTCATAAGAATTGTAGAGGCATGTCTTAGGGTTCTATTGCAACTTGAATCACGTTCATATGAATTATGTGCTGATAGTTAGGTCGATTTTAAAAACACTGCACGGGTTAAGTTTTGAAAAACTTGTGTTAGGTGTTCGGAAATAATGAGTTTGTTTTGCATACATGCTTTTATGAACTATTGGCTGAGTTGTATCTCATGAGTGTAGTTATAAGTGTTCGTGTGTTGAATAGTCATTTATAGGACTATTTTGTATAATGTAGGTGTTTGACGAGCTGTGTTCTCGGCCTACTTTTTCCCCCGATTTCTTTGACTTCTTTTTCTCTGGATACCAGGTGGATTTTTTTTTGAAAATTGGCTATGCTGTAAATGTTATTAATGTTATTATTGTTTACTTGTGGTATGATTAAAGTATGCATGTGAATAGCCTTCGATGTGAGCTGTGCCGGCCATCGAACGGTTATCCCCGTAGCTATAGAACGTACCTGATGGGTAGTCTCCTTTATTTATCTATTATGGGAGTCGTAACACCATGGCATGGGCCCTCGGCTGGTGATCCTCGTTTGTAAGACCAAAGCGTAGGTCTTGGCCGGCGGGGTGGAACTACTACTGGCTGGGCATCGTTGTAAGACCAAGGCGTAGGTCTTGGCATTCGAATCTTGTATCAGCAGTAGTCTATGCGTAGGTTTGCACATGAGAGTTGACTCTGAGATAGGAGATGGGATAGAATAATGATTCGTATACATGCTGAGACCATACCTTATTGATTATTGATTATTGATTATTGATTACTGTTTCATTATTGAAAATAACGTTTACTGCATAGTGGTGAGCACTACTGTTTCCTTTTTTGCTCATCCCCACTTGCTCTTCATGGATGCAGGTTAGTATTGCAGGCACGACAGAGGTATGCGAGTGGTGGTCATATTATTGATATTTCTTCGACCTATCTGAATTGATTATTGTTATTTATGCTTTTCAAATGATGAGTATTGGATTATTGATAGGGAGTGTACTCCCTAGCTATTATGATTATTGGATTGCAGAATTGAGTATTGAGGTTTATTATTAAGAATTGAGTAATGATAATTGACTAAGTATATAAGATTGATTGAGTACTGATGATTGGTTCAGTATTGATGTTCGTTTTGAAATTGAGTAGCGCCTCAAGTGTTTTAGAAAATAAATTTGAAAATATTCCCATTTTCGGCAAATAAAAGTGAGGCGTTACGGTCCATCCCCGCGGAAGCTCGATCTCCTCAAAGATTCGGGAAATCCTATATGTGGAATACAAGGTGAGGGGATTAAGAAGAGTTGACCTAACGACAGGAGCTACGGCTTTGCCTTTATTACTGGCAGCAATCGACGTCGGAGTCATCCTGGTAGAAGTTAGGTCACTGATGGCTCGCCTTGGGCTTCTGAGTTTGAAGGGGGTGGGAAATTGAGTTAGTTGGAGAGACGAGGTGCTCTAACGGCGAAAGGGCATACAACACCAATATATTAGTAAGAAATTAGTAGGATGTGCAACAATTATTTTTCAGAAAGATGAGATTACTTACCAAAGAAAGACATGATCAAAGTTAGTAGTGGTTGCTGAATTGCTGAAGGATCGCCGAAAAAAAAAAGATGCTTTAGAATCTGTAAAGATTTATGATCAGTGGGAAAATGAAGGAAGAGGCAGGCCTCTGGTATTTATATGGCATATGGGTATAGCAAAGGTCGGCTAATTGTGGCCATCGGATTTAATAACAAGATCAATGGCCAAATGGGTGGTATGCGTATGAAGAGTTATCGGGAAAAGAGGGTGGTTGAACATGACCATTGATTATGGTGCCACGTGTGAAAGATGACGCCATGGTCGGGATTCGATGGATATTCATCATGGCGTCGGGGTTTAGTAATAATGTGTTCAGAATCTTGTCAGTCTTTTCAAATTCACGAGAACCGATAAAGGGGTCATAGGGTGCTTGTGTGGGGAGAAGTGTGGTTTACACTCGCCGCATTTGTATTTTGGTATTTTTTTTTGCCAATCTAAAGTAGCTCGTCCTGAAAACTAGGGGGATAGATGATACAACACTTAGAATGATTGCAAGATATTTGCATAGGACCGGTTGGCCGAGCTGGCCTCAAGGTCTGTCCGGCCGAGCTGGCCTCAGATTCCAGCAATTGTAGCAATAAGCTGTAGGGATTAAGTGCGAGCTCGACTCACACACTGAGTAGTAGCTGGGGGGCTTCCTGGAGATGGCTTCGCGATATTAGGAATAAAGCTCGGAGAACGATAGCCGAGCTACCAAGAGCAGGGAAGCTGAGGTGATAAGACCCCTACGAAATCAGGATTCTTAGACATCTATAGATAAGTTTTGATATGCTTTCAAAGAGACGGTTAGAGGAGGGATTCTGGGTATCTTGGAATCCTGCCATGACGGGACTCATAAAGTATATAAGGGACATGTTCTTTCATTCTTAGACACGAACACACACATTTTCCGATACCCTTACCGTTTCTCCTAAAAGCCCTACTGACTTGAGAGTCTGAGTGTTCACGCTGGAACCACCCCCGGTGTGTTTTGCAGGTACCGGCGATCAAGAATAAATAATTCGGTTCAGGGAGAGGAGCGGTTGAACGATTCGAGGAAATTTGACATAACACACTCCTCATAACTCCTCCTGATTTCTCCTTCTTAGCACACAAGTCATTCCAATCTCCCAATGCAAACCAATTTTGACCGCAATTAGTATTATCCAATTTCAACTATGTCCACTGAACTTCTCTCTTTTGTTTACAAATACTCATATAGACAAAAATACCCCTCTGGGAGTCAAGAGAGCCTAGTTTAAATTCCACTGCAATGTACAAAGGTGTTTTCTGAATTTGAATTATAGATACATTTGGATCCCAAAAAGGAAGTAAACCGCCACTTAAACCTACAGGGTCAGCTGAGTCCATTCTATCTTCAAAACCAATTTTCTAACTATAGATTCACAAAAGCACAAGAATTTTTTGTTTATGAAAGAACAAAGAAAATCAGGTGGTGAGTCTTTATTGACTCTCTGATTTGGGAAATTGTAGAGGGCCCAACCATCGCTCTACAATTTCACACCGCAACTAACATTGAAAATTTGGGTGTCATTCTAGGCTGACATCCCCCACCTGTTCCAGAATCACTTTGAGATTTATTCTTGAAGTGTGAACAATCATATTACCTTCTTCATTCTGAGATGGATCTTCTTTATCTATCCTTGACCTTTTATAACCCTGAGTTACAACTGGTAAGATCTCCGGATCATCATTCCATTGTAGTCTGCCTTCTCTACTAAGAAGCTCTCTTCCAGGTTTTATGCTTGGCACATGTAGTAAATTTTTTAAGGATGTTCTGGTTCTTTATGGAAATGGGAATAGTAGGGGTTTGGATTGCCAACTCAATTTCCATCATTCTGGTGTCTTGAGGTATTGCATGGGAAGTTGTGGTCAACTCCAATGAATTTCTTTGCTCAGGTGTGACTGGATTCTGTTTTGAGGATGGAGTTTGGGGCAGTGAACCTCCTGGAACAGAAGTAGAAGCCACCATATCTGGTTGTGTCTTCTGAAGGATGTTCTTGAACTTGGACTATCTTTTTCCCTCATTCTTTGTGACTTGTAGAACTTCTTGGTGTGGATTGTGGTTCAGTAGCTGAATATTTATCAGAAGTTGGAGAAGTTCTTGATCCAGAGTGACTTAATTCAATCTAGGTTTGGCCCTCAACTGCTTTAATCCAATCTCCGTATTGGCCTTCTTTTAAGGAGCTTGATTTGATGGATTCCTCTCGCTACAGCTGTCTAGGTGACCAATAAGTCCACAGTAGTAACATAAGTTAAGTAATTTCTCGTACCTGAAACCCACACTGACAATTTGCACCTAGCCTAATATTAGTACACCTGGGCAGCGGCTCATTACGATTTAAAGAAACCAATAATCTAATGATCCTCCCACCGTGATTGCCAGAGCTAACAAGAACAACATTCTTAACTGATTTAAAGACTTATCAAATTTTAAGTCCTACCTCTACACTTAACCAATTGAGAGGTAGGTTTAGCACCTGAACCCACATGTTGATTTCCTGGAAAGTTGGGTGCTTACTAGATAATCCTTCCTCCCACTCTTGAAGGATTAAATATTGGTTTTCATAACTCTAGCTTCCACTAGCTACTTTCCTTATGTCTTTCTTGCTCTGGAAAATAAACTGAAAGAAGTTGTGACCGAGTTCTTTAACCCCCATTTGTTGCTGCAATTTCCAGATGTGGCTCATAGTTCTTTTAATGCCTATCCAACTGGCTTTATGATCGCCTATCACTTTGTCGAATAGACTACGTTGACATTCATCTGCGCTCATTTTGATATCCGCATAAGATATATCAATCACTGAACTTTCTTTATCGGATAATGAAAACCCCTAAAGTGGATTGGCTAAGTCATCATCATGCCCAGCACAACTCGATTCCGCCATGAAGTGGCTCAATATGAATGGAAAAGAAAGGGAAAAATCAAAATAAACACTAGAGAACGAGAAAGGTGAAATCAATCACAAGACAAAATGAATAAGAACTAAAGATTGAAGCTCCCAAATGAGAGAATCGCGAGCTCTGCTCTCAAAGAGAGAATTTTAATACTATCACAACATGTTGAATGGTACTTTAAAAGGAATAAGAACTAAAGATTGAAGCTCCCAATTGAGAATCGCGAGCTCTGCTCTCAAAGAGAGAATTTTAATACTATCACAACATGTTCAATGGTACTTGTGTATTATTTTATTTATATTTATGAGAACAAAAATAATATTGTATTACAACATTTATTAATTTACGATATATTCGAAGTTCTTTGAACCAAACCATTATCAAATCAATAATGTTATTTATTCGATAATTTATTTGTTTAACCAAAATTTACTTTGATAATAGTTTAATATATAGTAATTTTTGCAATAAATTCCTATAAAAAGTTTTAATTAAATATCTAATCAATTTAATTTTTGAAATGTTTAAACTAATTGATAAGTAATTTATATATCTCTATTTTATTTAAATATGTATTAATAATGTTAAATTTAACAAAATTTATTTACAAAATCCTACCGATCCTACCAGTCCGACCGGTTGATGTTGACCGGTTCACTAGCAAATTTTTTATTCAAGCGAACCGGACCGATATATAAACCGGTTTTCAATCCATCCGGTCAGACTGTCCGATCTAATTTTGAAAACAATGGGTAGATCATGAGAAATGTTATTTGTAAATTAAGTTTATTATACAATCGTAATATTATTTTTCTGTGTGTTGCACTGGCGCAAACTGGTGATATTGTTAGACTACGTAACCATTAAGCAAGTCGATCAATTATACTTATCGAACAAAAATAAAATGGTGAATTATATTAGCGGATGAGTTGTTAGCTATGTGTATCACAGTAGTCACCTTTTTCTCATATAACATGTGGTGGCGCTTTCAGGAAGGAAAGTCACTTTGGCCTCAGTAGCTTCGCAGCAAGGACTGTCCCAAGGCACTCGTCACTCATGTGAAGTGGCAGCCAAAAACCATGACAGTAGGTGATGGCGACGAGATCGCGCTTGCGTATCTAGCAAAATATGATCCTCTTCAACTTTACGATATTTGATTATTTTATTATCATAGTTATTTATGTTATTTGTTTGCTTTACTTAATTAGGAAAATAATCCTTTTTTTGTTAACAAGATAAGGATTTAGAATGTTGAAGTCTATTTATTCTGTTGCAAAAAGTTAGACGATCGGTTTTTGTTGAATAAGAAATTATTTGCGTGAGATTTTTATCTCTTTTCCCTATCGTTCGAGCTGCGCTACATCATCTAGTATCCAGTGTCCAGTACATTCCTGATGCCGCCAAAAAGAGATACCGCTGACGATCGCTGCGATGCTGCCATCGAGTCTTTGACTATCCAGGCCGAGGGTTTTGGCAGACAATTTCAGACGATTGGGCGTGACTTACAGGATCTCACGACAGGCATGACAGACTTGCGTTTGGCTCTCCAGACAATGATGGATCGTGACCCGACGAATCGTGACAGTCTCAGGAGACGAGGCGGCGGTCGTCGTGGGTTTCGGGGCAGCGGGGGTCGCGGCCAGGTGGGGGTGGTGGCCGACGGTCGCCGTTGCTGGTGGAGGATAGCGATTCGGACGCTACAGAGGAGGATATTAATCCGTTCGGTGCGAAGCAAGTACCAACGGTGGAGGAGACGTATGGTGATCGGTGTTGGGAGAGTTCCTTTCATGTTGATACTTCGGAGTTCACGGGTGGCCTCGATACTGCAGAATTCCTTGATTGGCTGGCTGCGGTCGAGTCGATCTTGGATTTCAAGGAGGTGCCGGACGAGCGGCGGGTCGGGCTCGTCGCCACCCGATTAAGAGGTCGTGCAGCGGCATGGTGGCTACAACTCAAGGGATCACGCCGTCGCATGGGTAAGTCCAAAATAACGGCTTGGTCCAAATTTCGTAAATACATCGAACAAGAATTTTTTCCTTTCAACTATGTCCGGACTATGTATCAACAATTGCAAAATCTTCGGCAAGGAACGCGGTCGGTCGATGAATATACCGAGGAGTTTTATAATCTCCTCACAAGAGTCGATATACGAGAAACAAACGACCAGTTGGTGTCACGTTACATTGGCGGGCTGCGGGTCGCCATCGGGGATGCTTTAAACTTGTTCTCGTCGGACACCGTTTCAGCCGCACATCAGCGTGCGCTACTCGTGGAGCAGCATCTTCACCGCCATTCATCTTCGGGGGGGATTTCCACCGCCACACGAAGGACCACAACCTTCAGCAACCGGGCCTGGCCGTCCATCAGTTGCGATTGGACCACAAACAGGTCACAGCAGCGCGGCGGGACTGCGCGATTCTTCAGCCCTTGGAGGTTCAAGTGGGGCTGCTGGAGGGTTTGGAGCGTTGGCTGCACATGCTAGTTCACGAGCAGGGGGCTGGCTAAGGTGCTTTTCGTGTGGAGAAGTTGGCCACCGACAGGCCTCTTTCCCGCACCAGAACAGCTCTCGGGCTCTCGGGCTCTCATGGCAGTCGCCGATACCGAGGGCACCGGGGGAGTTTTGTATGATGCCCCTCCGATTTTTGACAAAGAGCCCGAGCCGGTTGAAGAACACGTATACGGTGATGTTGGTCGTGCTTTGGTTCTTCGCCGTTCGTATCTCTCCCCTCAAATCTCGTCGAAGGACTCTTTACGTGCACCGCTAACATGTCCTGAGGCATCTGAGGACGAGTCCCACGCGCGAGCTCTTGAGGTTGTTCTACCTGTGGTGCCTGCTTCCATTTTAAACTCTCAGGTTGGTTTGGAGGCTACATATTTTCCTCCTGGAATGGTTCATGATGGGATACAGATAATATGTGAAGATATTGGGCATTGTGGTGGCACACATTTAATGGATTTTGAGGTGAGTTCATTTCATAAATCTTTGTTTGTTGACAAAAGTATGGATCATTGCTATTTTATTGGTCCTGGTAGTGGGAGTGGGAGTAGAAGTCCTGTGTGTGGTGGTGTTGATTTTAAAAATAATGGATCCGACGTGGGGCCGATGCGTGTAGATTTGGGAATAGTATATTCTTTTTTACGTACATGCGTCGACGGTAATGGGTTTGACGTCGGTGATTATGTGTGGGCGGTCTCGACAACGGATAGCTTCTCGGCTAGTGTGTATACCAAGTTGTCCGTTCGTAAAATTGGTCCGGTCGCGATCGTGGAAAAGATCAATCCTCATACGTATCGCCTTCGTTTACTGTCGCATGTTCGGACTTCTGACGTATTCCACGTCACGCATTTGGTGCCTTATCTAGGTGAGACTTCGGACGACGACGAGATCGATCTGGATTCGAGGGAGAATCCTCCTCAACCGAGGGAGGATGATGGCGACGAGATCGCTCTTGCGTATCTAGCAAAATACGATCCTCTTCAACTTTAGGATATTTAATTATTTTATTATCATAGTTATTTATGTTATTTGTTTGCTTTATTTAATTAGGGAAATAATCCTTTTCTTGTTTAACCAGATAAGGATTTAGAATGTTGGAGTCAATTTATTCTGTTGCAAAAGGTTAGACAATCGGTTTTTGTTGAATAAGAAATTATTTGCGTGAGATTTTTATCTCTTCTCCCTATCGTTCGAGCTGCGCTACATCAGTAGGCATGGAGGAGACTGACTAAAGTGGGTAAGCTCACACAAGCTCATATCTTTTTGGGCTCTCGCCGAGGGTGAGGCCAGTAGGCATTGGAGGAGACTCACTAAAGCGGGTAAGCTTGCATAAGCTCATATCTTATGAGCTCTCAAGAAGGGTGAGGTTAGCATGTGTGATGCCTTGTGGTTTGGGGGAAGACCAGTCTTTAATTTTAGCAGAACCAACTTTCTCCCTCTATGCGGGTGAAGGATTTATGGAAGGATAGGGTTTGGGATAGAAAAAAGTTAAATATGGAGCTGGGTACTGGAATGGGTTTCACGGAGCAGATGTTAGAGCAGATCCCGCTGATACCGATCTCTGAGAATGGTCTTGATAGTATGAGGTGGTGGGTTATATCTTCTGTTGTTTTTTTACGACCTTGACTGTGAAGTCCGTTAGGCAGAAAGACCAACCTAACCTTTTATTCAGAGCCATAGGACTGACCTCTTTACGTCTAAATCTTTGTTTTCACACTTTCTTATGCACAGTATTCCCATTGGTTTAGTGCAGCACGCTAGGGGGTCTTCATTCCCCTCACGTTGTGCATGTTGTTCTTCGACTGGTCTTTTCAGATTGGGACAATAATGTGAAGCATAGAGGTATCATCTTTTTTTTCTTTTATTACATTGTTATGCATGTAGACTGAAGCATATTTCTTTTTATAGTTTTGGGTAGACTTGCACCTTGGGAATGAATAGGTTGTACGTCGCCTTCCCGTTTTATGCCGACCCCATCGCCGCCTGTACAGCCTCCCGTTCTAGAGCTATTGTTTGCCTAAAACTTGAGCCTCGTTGGGTCAAGCTGAACAGTGATGACTCATTTGACCACCACATTTGAGTTGCTGAATGAAGAGGTTTGATTCAAGATCACCACAGGGAGCTCATTAATCCCTTCTATACACCCCTTCAAGCCTCCTCGAGCTATGATGTAGAGGTACAAGCATTACATATTAGTCTTTAGATAGTTGCATGCCTCTCCACACAAATCTGTATAGGTTTGGATGTTGCTGGTGTCGCAACCCTCCTAACATTATGTCACCAGGTCTCGTGGCAGATTCAGTACTCACTCATACACATCAGATATACGTTATAAGCGGTCCAACACAAAATCACATGCATATTTCGTGAGGGAAACAAATCGGGTGACTTTCTTGTCGAACTCGATACTACAGTTCTTTCTGGAATGCATATTTTAGGCTGCCACTACCTCGCTTCGCTTCACCTACTCATACTCCTATGGATTGATCAACTTGGGAATCGCTCTTTTCAGTTTCATTAGACTAGGTTTTTAGTTTCACATGTCCAAATCAATGGTGCGGACTGGGTTATTGGGCACATGCTTCCCCAACGTTTGACACTTGACGTCATCTCTGTGTTACTTCTTTTGTACTGTTGGTATCCTATGGGCTTGGTTCTCTATTGACCAAAACCCATATGTAGACTGATTTTGTTTACTCCCAAATTGAGGCTACGATCTATTCACAAATAAGAGAGATCTAATATCCCCTTCGGAACGTGTTCGCAAAAATATAAATAAATAAAGTTATTTTTTATAAATAAATAAAGTTTAACATGCAATTTTTTTAAGAAATATTAAACAATTAGATTAAAATTTGTATATTTGTTGTATAATTTATTTTATGTATCAATGCAACACGGTATTCACAGAATTATTTTATGTATCCATGCAACACGGTATTCACAGAGCAGGGTTGTATTATTAATTAATTAATTAACTCTATAGATTTCTGAAATTTTATATTTTATATTGATGTACCAACTATTTCTATTTAAAATAAATTAAGGAGAATAGTATATCAGAACACAAGGCAGCCACATTATAGTATCCAAATAAATACGATTAAAATATTTAAGAAAATTCGGTAATCATTGGTGAAACATGTCAAATGTGGAAGTACAGATACTCAAATGAGTTAAACATAGCAGAAGACTTGTACCTTATCCTAGTTGCCAGCAGCGCTGGGGTAGCCTGTAGTTATTCTTCTAGTTGAACGTATTTTAATTTCACAGAAATTAAATAATTTTGAGAAACCCAAAACAATATTAATTATAAAGAGAATTAAAATCAAAGATGGCTTCTGTAGAATAAAAGAAAAGAAATAGATGTTTAATATTAACAGAAAAATAAAAGATTATGAAATAAAGTTGTGTTCATCCCTCTCTTTTTATTTCCTCTATTCTATTCACTGAATATACTTGTAGACGTGGTCAAATCACGGGCCGGGTCGGCGGGTCTCGAAGTAATGGCCCGTAATCGGCCCGTCACTCTATTGAACCGGCCCTAAATGACAAATATGTGAAGACCAATTCGTTTCTCCAAAACCTTGTTCAACCGAGATTTACAAGAGCTGAATATATAGATACAAAAAAGCCCTAAAACAATTTACACTAAATCTCCAAGATACTAAAATCTATCTATACCAAAAATATAATTTTCACAAAATCATTCTAACACCCCCCTTAAGTTGGAGCATGCAGATTCCGAATGCCCAATTTGCCAAGAAAAAAATCAAACTCGCGTTTTCCTAAGGCCTTAGTGAAAATGTCCGCCAATTGAGAATGAGTGGAAACATGAGAGGTAGAAATGAGACCATGAACAAGAGCATCATGAAGAAAATGACAATCGACTTCAATATGCTTCGTGCGCTCATGAAATACCGGGTTAGCAGCAATGTGGAGAGCTGCTTGGCTGTCACAATGAATCCGCATGGGCTGAGAATGAGCGACACCAAGGCTGTGAAGCAAACCCTTCAACCACTTCAATTCACAAGTAAGGGTCGCCATAGCTCGATACTCGGCCTCGGCAGAAGACCGGGCTACAGTGTGTTGTTTCTTGGTGCGCCAAGAAAGGGGTGAATGACCAAGCTGTACAAAACAGCCCGAGAGAGACCGGCGTGTTGTGGGATAAGTCGCCCAGTCAGAGTCACACCAACCGTAAATCTGCATGTCACAATCTGAACGCAGAAGAATACCCTGACCCGAAGTACCCTTCAAATAACGAACTACCCGAAGAGCAGCATCCCAGTGGGCCTGACGAGGTTGCTGCATGAAGTGAGACAAAGTATGAACCGCACAGGACAAGTCAGGACGAGTGACTGTCAAATAGATCAATCGTCCAATGAGACGACGATAACGCTCGGGGTCAGAAAAGAGAGGACCGTCTGCCAATAGAAGCTGGTGATTCTGTTCCATGGGAAAGTCCGCCGGTTTTCCGCCAAGTAGACCAGTCTCGATCACAATGTCAAGAGTGTATTTCCGTTGGCACAAGAAAATGCCCGAAGAATTCCTAGCCAAGAACAAAGCCGTGCGGTGCGGGTGTGTATGAGGATGTGGATACCTTCACTAGTAAGACGCATTTTGGTGGGTGTGTATTGAAGCCCAGCCAAGAACAAAGCTGTGCGGGTGGCGGAAGTAGCCCAAAGCGGACAATATCTTACTAGGGTCTGCATCAGTTGGTATCAGAGCAAACGCTTTCTCTACATCAGTTGGTATCAGAAGTCAGCACGATTCAAGATGCCGCCGCAGAAGGATGACATCGATGGGCGTGACGCCACCATTGAGTATCCGGGTCGACAAGCCACGGGCTTCGGCTGCCAGATCAATCAATTGGATCGTCGGGTTGAGGATCTTTCGACGGGGATCGAAGAAGTGCGTCTTACGATCAACAACGTGGTTGAGGATTTGTAGACGAACCGTGATGCCGGCAACCGGGGCGTTCGCAGGGGAATTCGCGGAGGACGTGGAGGCCGTGGTCCAGGCGGGACGCCCCGCTGGAGATCTCCACAACCACCGTCCGGCGACGAAGACGGCGAGGAGACCTTATCGAAGGTGAATTCCTTCGACGATTTTCCACTCTCGCACGTCGAGGTTGACCCCTTCGCTGCATACGGCTTTTGCCGTGACATGCGGCGATAGGGCCCGGCCTTCGTGAATGGCAACGATCAACGTGACGACATAAGCAAGCGCGAGGAAGCTTCCATCGTCAACGGATATCGTGCCCGACGCGATTGGGAATTTGTTTGTGATTATGGTCGATGGGAGGGCCCGTTTCGTGTAGACATCCCCGAATTCGACGAAGAGAATGTTGACGGGCCATTGTACGATGGTCCTCCTGTGTTTGATGAAGGGCCCGAGGAGGTCGAGGAGTGTCTTACCGGCGAAGTGGACGGTATCTACGACGGTCCGCCTATTTTCGATGAAGAGCCTTTGGGGGCCCGAAGTGACGCTTTCTGATTTTGGCTTGTGTAAGCCACTGGAGAAATATATGTTACTAGAAGTTGTTGATTTTATTGCTCCATACTCTAAAAATGAGCACCACGGGCATTTGGGCGCAAAAACTGCGCTACAACAGTGGAAACACAATCATCGTTCATTGGCATGTCGCAAGATAATAAATTGGAGACCATGTTTGAAGTTCGAAGAACAAAAAATGTCTTATGAGGCTAAAGATCTGATCCTCCATTTGTTATGTGAAGTTGAGCGATGTTCAACCTTCGTGTTCGACCGGGGAAAATGACGGGATTTGCTACCATGAGTTCGACACCACACGCCAACCACGGGAGCGCTTCGGCTTCGAGGGCGAAGCCTTCCGAATCGGGGGAGAATGGTGTAGAATAGTATTATTATTATTATTATTATTATTATTATTATTATTATTATTATTATTATTATTATTATTATTATTATTATTATTATTATTATTATTATCTTGGAGAATAAGTTAGGAATTAAATATTAGAGATCTTGTCTTATTGGACAAGTTAAAAATAATGTTTAGGAGTCTTATTTAAAGGGCTCCCCCATCTATTGTTTTATTGAGTTGAATTTGAGAATGAATTAAAATTGTTCGTGTTTTTTGGGAGAGTATCCCAAGTTCGAGAGAGTATCTCGTTTTATCCTTCCCATTCGTACGCATTCCCTACATCAGTAATGGTGTAGAATATTATTAATATTATTATTATTATTATTATTATTATTATTATTATTATTATTATTATTATTATTATTATTATCTTGGAGAATAAGTTATGAATTAAATATTAGAGATCTTGTCTTATTGGACAAGTTAAAAATAATGTTTAGGAGTCTTATTTAAAGGGCTCCCCCATCTATTGTTTTATTGAGTTGAATTTGAGAATAAATTAAAATTGTTCGTGTTTTTTTGTGAGAGTATCCCAAGTTCGAGAGAGTATCTCGTTTTATCCTTTCCATTTGTACGCATTCCCTACATCAGTTGGTATCAGAGCCAGCCCACGTGCCAGCGGTGACCGCTGGGCCCACAAGGGGGGGGAGGGGGGGTGGATGATGCAGCGCATCCCACATCGGGTTTGAAAGGAAACGAAGCAGGCCTTATATGAGGATGTGGATACCTTCACTAGTAAGACGCGTTTTGGTGGGTGTGTATTAAAGCCCAGCCAAGAACAAAGCCGTGCGGGTGGCGGAAGTAGCCCAAAGTGGACAATATCTTACTAGGGTCTGCATCACAACCTCAATACCAAGAAAGTATTTCAACAAACCCAAATCTTTCATATGAAAACGACGACCCAAATAATTCTTAAAGGCAGTAATGGCGACTGGATCGCTTCCAGAAAAAATCAGATCATCAACATAAACCAGAACATGTAAACTCAATGAGTCACTATGAAAAACAAACAGTGAGTAATCAGAATAGGACTGCTGAAAACCATACTATCGTAGAGCAGAAGCAAGCTTCGCAAACCAACACCGAGGAGCTTGCTTCAAACCATACAGAGATCGGCGTAATCGACACACCTTACCTGGATCAGGCGAGTGAAAACCAGGAGGAAGTTTCATACAGACCTCCTCAGACAAATCCCCATGCAAGAACGCATTGTGCACGTCCATCTGATGAACCTCCCAATGTCGAGCAGCTGCAACAGCAAGAAAAGTCCGTACAGTAACCATCTTAGCGACAGGTGCAAATGTCTCTTGATAGTCAATGCCCTCCACCTGCAGGTTACCCAAGCGACCAAACGCGCCTTGTAGCGCTCAACAGAACCATCAGAGTTATATTTAATCTTGTAAATCCACTTGCAACCAATCGCGTGTTTCCCATTAGGAAGAGAAACAATATCCCAAGTACGGTTCGATTCCAATGCTAGAATCTTCAGTTGCATAGTCGAACGCCAGCGACTATCTCGAACAGCCTCAGAAAAAGTTCGAGGCTCAACAACAGTCGAAATGGCTGCCAGAAATGACTTATGTGCAGGTGATAAGGAATTACAAGAAACATAGTGTGCGAGAGGGTAAGGAGTACCAGACGATGACGTGATTGAGGAGGTAGAGTGGGGAGACGAGGAACAAACAGTGTGAGAGACAAAGTCGGCAAGATGGGAAGAGGGCCTCTTGAGACGATGACCACGACCCAACAACTCTTCTTAGGGAGGATTACCCCCCTATCAACAATGACTTCAGAACCCCCAGTGTCAGTGGTGCGCGTCGTGGTGGGAACCACCACAGTATCATCATCGTCAGAAACAACAGGCCATGAAACCAGAGGTACGGAGGCAATGTTAGGAGTAGGAGACGTCAAATAAGGGAACTCTGATTCACAGAATTTCACATCACGTGAGACAAAAAAAATGCGGTTGTCCAAATCATAAACACACCATCCCTTTTGACTAGATGGATAGCCAACAAAAACACATCGACGACTCCGACTTGCAAACTTGTCACCTTCCCTGTTCTGATTGTGCACGTAACACAGACAAGCAAAAACACGTAAGTGCGCATAGTTGGGAGGTTCTCCATACAAAAGTTCATAGGGAGTCTTGCCAGATAAAAGAGGAGTAGGCGTTCGGTTAATCAAATAGCCAGCAGCAAGTACAAAATCTCCCCAGAACTTAATCTGTAAATGGGCTTGAAAGCGTAATGCTCGAGCAACATTAAGAATATGCTGATGTTTGCGCTCAGCACGTCCATTTTTTTGAGGATTTCCGACACAAGAAGTTTCATGAACAATCCCCTGCTGACGGAAATAATCACGCATACGGGTAAATTCAGTTCCATTGTCACTGCGAATAGTTTTAACCAACACACCAAATTGCCTTTTACAGAAGCAAAAAATTGCAGTAAAGTAGAAGACACCGAAGATTTGTCATCCAATAAGAAAATCCAAGTACCGCGAGAATAGTCGTCAACAATAGTCAGAAAATATCGAGCACCACAAAAGGCAGGAACTCTATACGGTCCCCACACATCACAATGAATCAGACTGAAAATGGAACTGCTAACACTTCGACTAAGAGGAAAGGTAGCACGAGATTGCTTAGCCCGACAACAAACATCACAAGTTTTACTCGAGACCAAGGAATGAGATTCAACAAAAGGCAATTGACCAAGAACAGTAGAAGAGGGATGACCCATCCGTTGGTGCCACAAGTGTTGCATAACCGAAGACACCCAAGAAGCATTGGCAGTGATAGCCCCTCGAAAAAAATAGAGCCCCCCCAATTGGTCACCCGCTCCAATCACCGTCCTCGAAGTGAGGTCCTGAATAGCACAATATTTACTAGTGAAGGTAGCAACACAATCATATTGTTCCAACAACCGAGATAAAGATATCAAGCTGCACTGCATACTGTCAACGAACAAAACATCATATAGAATAATACGAGAATCAAGATGAACAGTTCCAGCTTTACACGCAGTGGTAAGCGTGCTATTAGGTGACTGCACAGACCGGGACGGAATATCCCGAATATCAAAAAAAAATTCCAACTAGCCCGTCATATGATGTGAAGCACCACTATTATGCATCCACTCATAAGGACTACGCTTACCGGACAAAGGAGCATTGTTGCGGGCAGAAGTGACGAGGTGTACAATAGACTCTCATTGGACATCAGTCAACCCAGAAATAGCTGCCCGATCGGAGTCCTTCAATGAAGATGTTGGCCCGCCATGTATGGTGCCAGAGGTCGTAAGTGCAGCCTCGTTCCCGAAAGCGGCATTGACAAGTCCGACAGCAGCTGGTCCGTCACCTCGTCCGCCACGACCAGCTCGTCCTCCATTATCCGCTTCTACCATAATTCGATTTTTTTTTTGAGTAATCTCAATTGATCGAGACGCAAAAAGAAGAATCAGCAATTCTGATTGTTTTTTTTTTTTTGTTTTAAAAGTGGTTGATCTTTGTTGATCGAGAGAAGTCGAGGATAGAAAACTCAGTTGATCGAGACTATGAATCCAAAAAAAAAAAAGAAAAAATTAACCCGGACTGTGATACCATGTCAAATATGTGAAGACCAATTCGTCTCTTCGAAACCTTGTTCAACTGAGATTTATAAGAGCCGAATATATAGATACAAAAAACCCTAAAACAATCTACACCAAATCTCCAAGATACTAAAACCTATCTATACCAAAAATACAATATTCACAAAATCATTATAACACTAAACGCCAGACCATTAACCCTCCGATTTTCCTGGTTCCGGGCCGGTTGGGTCCATTAAAAAAAAAATATTCACACAACACCGCCACCCGTCTTCTAACTCGTGGCCCGACCAAGCCCGACCAGA
>CACSLK010000984.1:11019173-11042290 GCA_902706635.1 Striga hermonthica
AAAAAAAAAAAAAAAAAAATGTTTTCTGGATTATACATAAAAGTTGTTATTTTAAATTGTGATAATCACATTCAATTTGGAGACATAAATTATATTAAATGGTTGACAAAATAGTTATGATTTTCTCCTTGTTGTAATTGTATGTAAATCTTATTGCATTTGTACTAAATGTAAAAATCTTGCTCATAATATCTCTATTGTGGAGTGAGTTATACAATATCTCCTATACAGTTTTGCTATGAAGTCAACCTTCTATATACAATAAGTAAATCATATCATATTAATAAATATTGTTAGTATTTATTTAAGTAGTAAGAGAATATGATATGTTTACTTTTTGCATATGAAAGATTGGCTCCATTATGGAGCCAATTATTGGCTTCCTAGCAAAACTGATTCCCTGTATATTAATTCAAAACGTGTTGAGCTTAAGTGGTAGATGCGCATGCTTTGGAATCCTACATGTCACAATATCATGTTTTGCATTTAGGTTCGGATAAAAAATTAGAAACAAAATTGAAAACAACCATAAATAATTTTACCACTATACATCATTGCATCTCATCAATCTATTTTTCATTACCAAAATTATTTTGAATTTAAAGATCACACAAATCTTTCTTTCCTTATTTCATTTTTCTATTTTAAAGATCACTTGAATAACTGAGTTAACAATAGATCTTTTATTTGACAATTGATCAATGCCGAGCTAACAATGTTTCTTTTATTTGACAATTGAGTTGCCAAGTAGCTCTAGATTCAGGGGCTATTGCTACAGTTGAGCGTGGGGGAAAGATCATTTCTATAGATACTGACAAGATCCTTGTCTCAGGGACCAATATTTTATTTGATCATTATCTTTTTATATTATTTTATTTGATAATTGAATTAAATAACACCACATTTATATTTTTTTATATTTTTTTTATTTGATAGCAGAGTTAACAATGTTTCCAAACTTTTGATGAATATATGGTAACAAATTTCTTCACACTCTATAATCTTCAGTTGAATTTTTAACGGAACTCTAACACCATATAAAAATTTTTGAATGCCCAATTTGGTATTTATACGAAATTAAGCACCATGATTCATATGGCTAAAATATTTTATATTTTCTGAATCTTTGTTTTAATAATAAATTAATAATATTACAAAATTAATGTAGACTAATTATATTTTACAAATGTTTGATATGAGAACTAGTATGTAACCCGTGCAATGCACGGGGTGTATTTACTTTGGAGAATATTAAAAATTAAAATATATTAATAAATAAAAGAGTGATAATTCGCAGAAAAATTATCAAACCATAAAATGTTCCTCATGCAAAAAATTATATTATTTAAACTTTCTTGTACACAACATTATTTGTTCAATAACTGAGCAACTCGTCGTCCCCACAAACTAATATTTTCAACACTTTTCTATTATTTACACGCGAAACAAACAACATAATTGTCCGTGACCAAAAATTGATTTCTTTAAGAACATGCCAACATACAATAAATGTTGACCTTAACTCTTCTTGATCTATTACTTAACATGCCAACAAACAATAAATGTTGACCTTGACTCTTTTTTACCTATTACTTACACGCATAGCAACATACAATTGGTCGTGATCAAAAAAAGATTTTTTTAAGAACATGACAATGCACATCTCTTATCTATTACATACACGTAAAAACAAAAACATATAATCGGTCGTTGCTAAAAACCGATTTCCTTAATAATATGCCAACGCACATAAAGACTGACCCTGATCTTAAATGAAACCCTAAGATTAGAAGTAACTGGTGCTCTAGAACTTAAATGAAATCCTAAGATAGATCTTTTTATAATATGATAATTTACTTAGGCAGTCAGACAATGAGCTGTTAGTTTAATATCGATTATACTTGATTAGCTATATAATATTCACTAATATTTCTATATTTTTTATACAAAAAGACTGACCATGACTGTTAAATGGAACCCCAAAATCAGAAGGAACTGGTGCCACTGGAACTTAAATAGAAGTGTAAGATGGATCTATTTATAATATGATAATTTACACAACAGTTGGACAAATGAATTAGTTTATATATAAAAAATATGTATGAATAATACAAAATATTTAATATTACATCACACTAATTTTATGAGAGAGATTATATATAGTAGATATAAAATATAAAACATTAGTGATTAGACACATTACTTCAGGCTAATTTTTCAAGCCAAACAATTTTTAATTGAATGTGTGACAACTTGTTATATATTTTCAAACTAAACAATTTTTAATTGGACAACTTTCCTGTTATATGTGTGACAACTTTTTAGGTAGTAAATTTATATATATATATATATATATATATATATATATATATATATATTGCAATAAATTTATATTTTGTGTATATAAAAACAAAAAATCGATTTACTATACAAAATTTTGAAAATTTTCCTTTTAAAAATAATTGACAAAAAGAATACCAATAAAGGGAATTGATGTATATCTCAAAAAAAAACAAAGATTTGTATATATCTCATATAAAATCGTTCATTCTCAAATCTGCTACAATGAAAAATATATTTAAATTTTAATATAAATATATTTAGATATTAATATAAATTTGAAATTTTGTAATTGTTGGTTCTAATAAATATGATAAAATAAAAAAGAATCCTCACAAATAAGAATTCAAAATTGACGCCATGTAAATTTAAATATTACTATAATTTTTATTTTTTTTTATATGTAACATATATGTTAATCCAAATCAATGATTCTAATAAATATGTTAAAATAAAAAAGAATCCTTGATAAAATAAGAGTTCCAAAATCGGCTACATATAATTATTTACATAATCTTTGCCTACAAAACCACTATCAACGTAATTAAAGAAAACTAAGAATTTACTAAAACAAACACAAATCGAAAATCGAGTTATATGAAAATTATTCAATTAATGATTTATTTTTTATTTAGATCATTTATATTATTTCCATCTATAGTAGGTAATTAATGTTTTGAGCGGAAAATGCTCATAAAATGTTCGGGTATGAAAATATCATATGTTATTAATTACCTAATTGTAAACAACATTATTAGTTTGATTATTGGGCACACTACAATAAAATGATAAAATTCCAATGGAAATCTATTCCAAAAGAAATTATTCCAACGACAATTTCAACGGATATTTCAATACCATTATTTGCATTGGAAATTTTCAATGGATTCCAAAGAAAATTCCAACAAAAATATTTCGTTGGAATGAATTTTCCATTGGAATTTCTGTTGGATTTTGACGATTCCAACGGTGGATTTTTCAACGGGGTGGAAATAAAAATTCCAACGGAATTTGCATATTCCAATGGAAATTCCTACGGTAAAAAAAAAAATCATTGGAAATATAGCAGTTGAAATCATCAAATAAATAAGATTGACACTCACTCTTGTTTATCGTCATGAGAATATAAATGAATGTTTATCTACAAAACTTAATCTTTGAAATGTAGTGATCGTGTGTTATTTTTTTAATTTCGTGATTGATGGACTATTTTATTAATTAGTTGGTTTGAATGAATATATAACAAATTTTGTTGCCAATCTTTATTAGAGTTTTTAAATTAATTTGTGTAAATGCATAAATAGAAAGAAACCTAAACTATGAAAATTTTTTCATCTTTTGAAATCAAATAAATGACAAACACTATCTTTTAAAATAAATGATGATAATGATTATAACATTGTATTATCAAAACTGATAAGGTATATAAAATTCGTTTTCCTTTTCAAATCGATAATGAAGAAAAAAAGTCTAATTGATGAAAATATGATATACACAAATCATGATTTTAGAAATCTGTCATATACAAATTTTAGCCTGCGTTTTCAAACAATTTAATAATATAATAATAGGATGAATGAATTATGATTCAGATTCATGCAAAGAAAAATTTGAACAGATTTTTAAAATCATGATATATACAAATCATGATTTCCCTTGGAGATTTATTCGGATTTCAAAATTGTTTGGAAATCATGATTTCTAAAATCATGATTTATTCGGATTTGCATTCATTTTTCCAAATTGTTTGAAAAAATATGAGATCTATTTGGATTTTGATTCCTTATTGTTTACCAAAATAAAAGTATTTGATGTTATTAATAAAAAAAACGAAAAAATCTGATTTACTATTTTTAGGAGATAATTAATGAAAGTGGCGGGAAATTCTTTCTAAATTTGATTTATATTACTTCTTATTATATAGGATTAACATATATGTTAACATATAAGTAACATATATGTTACTTTTACGTAAATACTAATATATATATATATATATATAAATTATTTTTAACAATTATTAGAAATATAATTGATTTTTAAAAAAAGAATATTTAATTAACAATTATTAATTAAATGTTTTATATTGTATTTTAAATTTTTTTAAAAATACGTATGGTGAGTGTATTTATTAAATTAAGTGTATTAAGTATGGTAAGTGTATTTCTTAGATTTTGTTTTTGATATTGATTCCATATTTTTGATTGTATTCCTAAAAAAAAGAAATGGATAAAAATGATATGCTAATAAATAGAGATTTTGTTAATTTATTATTTTTAGACAATAATTAATGAAATTGGCGGGAAAGTATTTCTATAAGTGAATTATGTTAATCCTTATTATATATTAATAGAATAGATATTTTGTTACCTTAGACTTAATAACTTTCTTCACACACATCCCTATTGATTTGCATCCCAAATGTTTGATGAATATATGATAACAAATTTTTGCACACTCCAATAACGTCAATTGAACTTTTATTCCTTTTCTTTTAGTTTTTTTTTATTCCTTTTCTTTTAGTTGACAGTGAAACAATGCCGAGTTAACGATTTTTTTATTTAATAATTAATTTTTTATATTATTTTATTTGATAATTGAGTTAATTAACACTATATTAACATTAATTTTTATATTATTTTATTTGATAATAGAATTAACAATTTTTCTAAATTTTTGGCGAATATATGGTAACAAATTTCTTCACACTCCAAAATCTTCAGTTGAATTTGTAAGGGGATTCTAACACCAAAATCTAACGGAATTTCTTCCATTTATTTATTTGGTATGTATTACAATATCAAACTCTGTTATTTTTTTTATTCAAATTATTTTTTCATTCACTCGTGTAGTACACGGGTATCGTACTAGTACACCTTAAAGTAAATATCTATTGGTGTCAACTAACAAATAATGAACTTGTTGGGATCTATGAAGATCTCCTTATGTAAAAATCACGAATTCAATAGCAAACGTAACCTATGCGCAGCGGATCCAAATGTTTGACGTAGAAAACATACGGCTCAAAATTTATGGCGATCTGGCTGATCTTCCAGATGGTCGTACACAACACACGGACGTGATTGGATCACCAACGGAACGTCAGGCTCGCAATCGGATTGGGTGTCGGGCTCGGATAGGATCGTCGGGACGCCGGGCGCATGGGCTCGTAGGGATCGCGTCGCGGGGCTGCTGTTGGGTGCGTGCGGCGGCGCGTCGTGGGTTGTCAGGCTCACGGCTGGGCTGGCGGCTATCGGGTGGTCCTCGGCGTCGGCGTTGGCGAATCTCGGCCTTCGGGTCGTGGTCCGTCAGCTTCGTGTAGAAGATTATCGGGTCTCGAACACATATGGATCTTCTACTGTATATCTCAAACATCCTCTTGAACTTGTACAGGTGGAACAAGAAGAAGAAGAATAAGATAAAGCTCAAATGAGAACTGAGAGAAAGAGAGAAAGAGAGAGAGAGAGAGAGAGAGAGAGAGAGAGAGAGAGAGAGAGAGAGAGAGAGAGAGAGAGAGAGAGAGAGGGTGCGACGCACGTGGGGCGTGTATTATGACCTTGTGTGTTCTCTTCTCACGAGCTTAATGATGTATATATAGAGCTACAGTAGGGACCCTTAGGAGATTAGGATTAGGGCTTCTTAATTGATTAAAATACTTATGGACCAATCCATGTATTTTAATTAATTAAATAATATTAAATTGGCCACCAACATAATATTATTGCACTTCCTTTTCCTAGCCCAATTTAAATTGAGACTCCAATAATAATTATCCGAATTACCTCCCCATGTTTAAGATATAACGTCCATTAATTAATTCGATTACTGACATCAAAAATTAAATTAATTTATCAATACTTCACCGAAGCTAGCGCTCGTTCATCACATTATTACTACGCTGAAATTTAATCCACCTGTAGGGTTTAACATAATAATCCTTCATGAACTCACTCCGGGAACATAATCAAACTAAACGTACATGGTGACCGTAAATATCCTAACAACACATCATACATGTAGCCATATTACCCAAGACAGAGGGTCTATTGGTCCAGTTCACTAAACCTCGCTCATGTGAATCAAAGTAATAAATACTACACATATATGTCTGTTTAATATCTTACGGGTTAAGAGCACGCAGTAATTAACCGAGGCCTAGTTCGTTTACGACGATCAGTATAAAACGAACTGCTCCTCTCTAGGATCTTGTCCAATACATAAATGTACTAGTGCAACTAATCAGTCCAGACAACCTTTACCGTTAACACTACGACCGATCACGATAGGGTGTTCATGTCCATCTAGGTTGTGAACCATTAATACTTGTTTCGCGAGTAACTGATAGTATGATCTTCGGTTCGCCCGACGACGATGCACACTATCTAATGCAAAACAACAGAACGTAGAACTTATTTAATCTAACATGTTTCTCATTCATAAAGGGTAAAAGTGTAATATCATCTAAATTCAAGCTTTTAGTTAGGGATGTAAATGGATCGGGTTGGGTACGGGTTTGGGCAAACCCGAACCCGACCCGCATATAATTTACACTTCCCAAACCAGCCCCGTTACCCGACTAGTGACTTTTGGGTTTGGGTTGGTTTTACCCGACGGGTTAGTGGGTTTTCGTCGGGTAAATGGGTAACACGAGTCTTAAATTTAGGTTTTTTCCGACCCATCTCATTTCATATAAAAAATAAAATAAAATAATTTCACAGTTAATTATAATGTAAGAAATAATTTATTAACTAAGTTTGACAATAAAAAACTATAAAGATAAAAATATTTTTAGAATAAATAATGAGATATGATTATTTATCTTTTATAGTCTATTTAATATTATAATATCTAAAATAAATATTTTTTATTATACAATTAACAAAAAATGATAATAAAATTATAAAAATAGACTAAATTTAACCATTAATTAAAATTATAATAGATAATATAATTTTTAAAAATAACACATGACTACTTTGATATTTATTATAAGTTATAAATATATATATATATATATATATATATGTATATGTATGTATGTATATATAATTCAATGGCTGCGGGTAAACGGGTAGGGTAATCGTGTCGGATAATGGGTTTGTCTACTATACCCGCACCCGACCCGGGGTTCGGGTAGCATAATTTTACCCTAACCCGACCCGAAACCCAATAATCTCGGGTTTACCCAACCCAAAAATGCGGGTAACCCACAGGTAACCAGACCCTATGGATTTTATTGACATCCCTACTTTCAGTATATAACACTAACAATCTCCCACTTATACTTAAGCTTTCGCTTTTACAAGTATAGTCCTATCGATTCGTTATTCTAAAAGACCTATATCAATCCTATCGCCATGCACTTGACTCCCATTCCTATCACGTGTTTGAAGAAGGCCTTCTCCGACAACCTCTTCGTGAAGGGATCAACTAGATTGTCCTCTGATGCAATCTTGGCAACATTCAATGTCTCCTCTACCAACTATCTCTCGGATTATATCGTATTTGTGCTCTATGTGTTTGCTTGCTTTGTGGGCTAGTTGTTCCCTTGAGTTTGCTACTGTTCCACTGTTATTACAGTACACGGTGATACCACGTGGCAAACTCAGAATCACCTCTAAGTCCACTAAGATGTTTCTGAGCCAAAATGCCTCTTTCGCTGCCTCTGAGGCTGCTATGTACTTGGCTTCCATGGTGGATTCTGCCATGCATTTCTGCTTAGCATTCCTCCATGAAATGGCTCCACCTCCCAAGGTAAATACATAACTAGAGGTTGACTTACTCTCATCCCTATCTGACTGAAAATTGGAATCACTATAACCTAGAGGTAACAAACTATCTGCACGGTAAACTAACATGTACTCCTTAGTCCTTCTAAGGTACTTGAATATGTGCTTCACCACAGACCAATGTTCCCTTCCCGGATTACTTTGATATCCAGCTACTAAGCCAACGGTGTAGCTAACATCCGGCCTAGTACACAACATAACATACATGAGACTTCATACTGCCGAAGCATAAGGAACTGTCTTCATGTCCTCTATCTCTTAAGACGTCTTAGGAGACATCTCCTCAGAGAGAGGGATTCCTTTCCTGAAAGGTGAGGTACCCTTTTTGGAATCTTGCATGTTGAATCTAGCCAAGACAATATCTATGTATGAAGACTGGGATAAGCACAACATTCTCTTTTTACGGTCTTGAACGACCCTAATACCGAGAATGTGTCCTGCTTCTCCTAAGTCCTTCATATCAAACTGCTTAGACAACCACACCTTTATGTCTGACAACTCTTTCTTAATGTTTCCAGTAAAAGTATGTCATCTACGTATAGCACAAGAAACACCACCATGCTCCCACTGATTTTCTTGTACACACAATGTTTATCCGGACATTGAGTAAACCCGTACGACTAAATCACCTCATCGAACCGAATATTCCAAGATCTCGAAGCTTGTTTCAGTCCATAAATGGACTGATTAAGCTTGCACACTAGATGTTCACGTCCTTTACCAATGAATCCTTCTAGTTGCTGCATATATATGTCTGCCTGAAGGTTTCCAATAAGGAAAGCCGTCTTGACATCCATCTGTCAGGCCTCATAATCCATATGAGCGGCTACAACCAAGAGATTTCGAATGGACTTAAGCATAGCCACTGGCGAAAAAGTCTCATCATAGTCCATACCCTCAATCTGTGTACAACCTTTCGCAACAAGCCTAGCTTTGAAGGTTTGCACCTCCCCATCCGATCCTCTCTTTCACTTGTAGATCCACTTGCATCCAATGGGTCGTACCCCATCGGGTAGTTCTACAAAATCCCAGACTTGGTTAGAGTCTATTGACCCTATTTTAGCATTCATTGCAACATTCCATGAATCTGCATCTTTATCTTGAAGTGCCTCGTTGTAGGTCCTTGGGTCCGATTCTAGGTTTCTTAGAACTGAGCCCTTAGACTCTCCAAGACCTATCCATTGGTCGGGTAAATGAGAAACTCTCCCACTACGACGAGGTACTGTCTGCACTGGTACACTCTCATTGTGCCATGTTGCTGTATTATGTGATGTATCTACTTGCGCACTCGGTGGGAACTATCGTCTTCACCCCTCAACTCCTCTAAGACTAGTCTACTTGCGGGCTTGTGATTCATAATATAGTCTTCTTCCAAGAATCTAGCATTCGTTCTAACGGTCACCTTTTGATCCTCGGCACTATAAAATAATCCACCTTTTGTTCCCTTAGGATAGCCAACGAACACTCGTGCTTCCGAACGTTTTTCCAACTTGACAGCTCATGCACTAACACGTGTGCAGGGCTACCCCATATTCGAAACAGTGAGAAAATGAGCTTTCCACATCTAATAAGGGGTAGTCTCAACCGACTTTGAATGAACCATGTTTAGAATATACACTGTCGTTTCAAACACCATACCCCAGAACGAATCTGGTAACTTTGAATAACTCATCATTTACCTAACCATTTCCATAAGAGTCCTATTTCTTCGCTTTGCAACCCCGTTCTGCTAGGGCGTGCCGGGTGCAGTCAATTGGGATTCAATCACAGCTTCTGATAAGTATGTCCTGAACTCTCAAAAGAGGTTTTCGCCACCTCGATCAGATCGAAGTGACTTGATACTTTTACCATGAAGCTTGTTCACAACTGCCCGATACTCCTTGAATTTCTCAAAGCATTCTGACTCGCGGTACAACAGGTAAATGTACCCAAATATCGAGTAATCATCAATAGAAGAGACAAAGTACTCGAAACCTCTTCTAGCCTGAATCAACATAGGACCACATAAATCAGAATGAGTCAATCCTAGCACTTCTTGGCTCATATACCCCTTTGTCGTAAACTGCCTCTTGGCCATCTTACTTTCCAGGTATGATTTGCAAGTTGGATAGTGCTCTTCCAATGGATCGAGTTATCCACTGGCCACTTACTTTTGAATCCTTCTAAGGTTGATGTACCCAAGTCTAAGATGCCAAAGATATGCTTAATTCATACTCGAAGAGTCCTTCATCTTATTAGATTTAGTCATGATACTATTCAATTCAATTTGTTGCAGTGTGGGAGAGTTTGGTTTAAGAACATATAAATTGCCAACTAATGAACCAGAACATATGAAACGTTTCCCATAATGAATAATAAGCATATCATCAAACGTAAATGAAAAACCATCCATAACTAGTTTAGAAACTGAAACAAGATTCTTTCTAAAACTAGTAATATAAAGGCAATGTCTCAAAACCAAACTACTACTATCAAAAGATAAAGTGACTTCTCCCACTGCAACAGCTGCCACTTCCGTAGCATCACCCATGTAGACGGTGATCTCTCCCTCCCTAAGCCGCCTGGTTTTCTCGAACCTCTGCAAAGAATTGCAGACATGATTAGTGGCTCCAGTAACTACACACCAGGTTCTGGTAGATAAAACCGCTAAAAATGTTTCTACGATATTAACGAGAGAGTTACTTTTCTTGAGAAGAGAGCGTGTCCTGACTTGTTGCATCTTGTGGCATCTACCTTTCGGCTTCTTTTCCACTGCCTGAGGGGCCGATCGCCGACCAACCGGGGAATCCTATGCATTTGTCTTTCCTGCAGACTTCTTTCTCTTCCTGCCCTAGTGAGGTGTGGAAGCTCTAGTCTGCTCAGCGACTAGCACATAAGGCGCCTGAGTGAATAAGTCCTCCGTCGACTGAAGCTCTGCAAGTAGTTCTGGAAGAGCCATATGCATCTTGTGCATGTTGTAGTTTAACCGGAACTGATCAAAGCTCTTCGGCAGAGATTGGAGCATAATATCAACCCGGGTTTCCCCGTTGATAAAACCTCTGATAACCTCAAACTCATTGAGTAGCGCCATAACTTTGAGAGCATGCTCCCTTACAGGTGTGCCCTTTGCCATGCGCGTAGTCATCAGAGCACTCATAGCCTCTTGCCTAGCAGCCCTAGACTGGTGTCCAAATAGATTCCTGAGATTGAGGAGTATGTCTGCCGCAGTGTTTATAGACTGATGCTGATGTTGAAGAACATTTGACATAGATGTCAGAATGTAACACTTCGCCATCTCATCAGCCTTTTCCACCGGGCATACTCCCATTTCTCCGGCTCAGGACATCAGCCGCGGACTCTCCCGGGCATGCCTCAGTAATAGCAAACTTGTATCCCTCTGCAGTCAACACTATGTATAAGTTCCTCTTCCAATCAATGTAATTGGGACCAGTAAGTTATTTTCTTTTAGAATGACAAACAACAGATTGAACGACATAATGAATATAGCCTGAGAAACACAAAAATAATTTTACAGATTAAACACTTTTGAATTTAACTGTTAATATTGACATCCCCAAAACAATATTAACTTAAATCCACCGTCATCTCTACACATCGTGAGTAAGTATGCTACGTGGGTCGCCCTACTACTCAACATTCACAAGAGAGGGGCTTTTCAAAGGCCCATTAATTTCCATAAGTTAAAACTAAATTCATGACAAACGAAATTAATAGTCGGTCTCCATTTGGCCATGCAATAAATGCAGGGACCCCGTGGGGAGTTTATAAATAAATTCCATTCTAAGTGAATCCCATTTCTCGGTCATGAGGTCAGACGAAAAAGATTATACGTCCACCGTGGGGTGGCCCGTACGCTCAATTAAGCTTTCTTCTAACCGTCTAATTTTAGAAATTTATTCTGGTAATTACCTACAATTAATCTTAGTGATGTAATCCGTGGAGAAACCCATACTTTAATTAATTGATTTACCAACAAATTAGAAATGGAGGCCATATGAATTTTACAATTAACTTCAATTTAAAATCCCGTCTCAAACTTATTATAATTTAAATGAGAATTTTTACTTATTTAAATATTTATGCAATTCTAAATTAATCCTATGCAAATGCAATAATTAATTAACATGCATAAATAAATATATGCAATTCCAAATTTAATCTAATTTCAAATACAATAATTAATTATCATGCATAAATAAATAAATAAATAATAACATAATGAATTTAAATAAATAAATAAAGAAATCCACTATTATGACCATAAAATATTGAGCTCCCATAAACAATGAAACCTTGTATATTCTTTTCCTGTTCAACTGGACCTCCCACTGTAGTAGAATCCTGGTTGATATCGTACTGCTTGGCCAACAAGTAAAAAACCCTTTCACCGCCACCAACCCGCCGTCGCCACCGCCGGTGGTCGAAAAAAGTCACTGGCAGTCAATTTTTTTTATTACGCACACATGTCGCGCGTCTCCAGCCGGGCTCCGGTCCGATTGGATTTTCGAGCTTGTTGATCTCTTGTGATCTCCCGACAATTAATCCACGATCACAACACGAAAAATATAATTTACAAAATTACATCATCCGATCCTAGATCGAACGAATGGATGTACATGTTTTTCTAAACAAATAATTAATTCTATCTAGTCAACCCCCAGGCGAATAATTATTACAAACATTCATCCATCAAATTCCTCGACATGTCTGTTGATATCCGAGTTAGCCCGGAAGGAACCGGAAAGGCATCGCCTATGAAGACCTAGTCCGGCACAGAAGTGTCGAGCTGAACCTTGAAATTAAGTACCAAGGACCACTATAGGAATGTTCCTCCGAGACCGGCACTCGGCTCAGTAAATGCACGAGCCGACCTCGACGGGTGCCGAGCTGAAAAAGGAGTCTTGGGCGTCCCATAAGTGTATTCAGGAGAAGTGCGGACCTGAAGATCCGGAGCGACCCTCTTGAAGGAAAGGACGGGGCTCGGTAAACATTAAAATATTCCCACTTGGAAGATCATCATTGGACGATGGGACGGGATGTCATAGTCTACTACCCTACATCAAAGCCTAGTCAGAGGACCTGCCAGCATTTAATGCCCCCCCATGCTCGCATTTAATGTCTGACAGGTAATGATTGAAGAAACCTCAAATCACATTAAATAGCTGTCAGGGGACGCCGAACTGCTCTGCAGAACCACTGTGCGACAAGACCGGTGAATAGTACCTCATTTAAGGACACTATAGATAGCAACTCACTTCATTTATTTTGGGTTGTTGAACCTCAACTAACTCTACCTTCTCTCTACTTTCTCACTCTAGAATTGTAAGAAATCCCCTGTAAGAATTGTAAGTATATCGCAAGTGCCGACCTCGTACGAGAGGTCGACCTCGTGATCGCTTAATAAAATCGTAATTAAACTATATCTCTCCTTTGTTTTCAGTCCTATACTTTTATCATTTATCATTTTAACCGTTGACCGAAAACGCTCGTCAACAGTTTAGCGCTAGAAGGAGGGCCCCATAAGTTATTTGGTGCCAATTATTCGATCTTGTGAAATCCCATATACTCATCTCTCTCCATCTACCTTGAACATCGTCCAAGATATCCAGTCACGACGAGTCAACCCAGCAGTCCGACGCCCAGTCTCGCCGACGCAACGGCGAAGAGACCTCTCGCCGTAACCAGCAAGGGACTCAAGCTCCTGTCCCTCCTGTTCTGACTTTTGCTGCGCCCATGCAGCATCCCGACGTCCTCAAAGCCTTGGAAGGGGTCTTCGCCAAAGCACTTGCCGGCCAGGCACCTGGGGGAAACATCGTGGCAGCCACGAAGAACACCGGAAACACTCTGCTCCAGACCCCCAACAAGGGGACGAGGGGCAAAAGAAAAAGCCCACAAAGTCCAAGACGACGGCACAGTCTCCCAACCGCGCCGCCCTAGAACGGCGTGAGAAAAGTGCAGGGCCGGCCCCCACCGAACAAACTGGCAAAAGTCAGCCAGACCGGAGTCTGCAGGTCATACGCCGTTCTGTCTACCAGCGCCTAGGTGACAAGACCCAGGCCAACCGCGACCTCAGGGACGTCATCGAGCGAGAAAAAACCATTAGGCGCGACGACGACGAGGTCGCGGCCCTCAAACGCAGGATCGCCGAACTAGAAGGTCGGCACTCTTCCTAGGGAAGGACATCACCACCTCGCTATTCGTGACCAACTCCTCGGGTCGTGGACCATGCTTCACCTCTCTCCCCTGACATCTTACATGAGCCCGTGCCCCAAAAAATCATGGTACCCCAGCTCGAACTTTACGACAGGAGCTCGGACCCTGATTCCCACATCGGCCTCTACACCTCATGGATGGATCGGCATGGTGCGACAGACGCCCTATGCTGCTGCATGTTCTCCCTGACACTGGGGCTGAAAGCGCAGAGATGGTACCATTCACTATATCCACACTCTATTTCTACCTAGGGGCAGCTCAGGTCAGCATTCTGATCGCACTTCATCGGATCGCAGATCAACCTTGCTCCCAAGAAATCCATTGCCAACATCGTCGAATGCGAGGATGAGATCTTGAAAGATTACATCACTCAGTTCAACGACCGAGTCCAGAATATGGAATAGTGCCATTCGGAGACCCTGCTCGTTTCCGTGCAAGCCGGGCTGAAGTCAAAAACTTTGTTCAAGTGGTCCTTGTGCCAGAACAAGCCGACCACATACCAGGAGTTCCTCACCAAGGCCCAAAACTACATCATGGCCGAAGAATCCTCATCCATCCTGGTGCTGGACACTGCTCCGAGCAAGGATAAAAATAAAGAGAAATTGGGGAAGCCCAACAAATCATTTGCTGAGGTTCGGGCCATGAGAAAGCAAAGAGCTGAGGAGCTCAAAGAAAGCTACCAGGGCGTCTTCTCAGTAGGCGCCGCCGCAGTCTACGAGGAGATAAAAAAGAAAGGGTTATTATCTGACCCCAAACCCATGTTCACTGACAAAGACAAGGTGGACAAGTCCCGATACTGCACCTATCACAAGGCGCACGGGCATAACACAGACCAGTACCGTAACTTGATCTCGGCACTGCTCAAGCTAATAGATGACCCACATGTCAAGAAGTTCACTCACTCTGGTGAGAAAAGAAAGAAGGGGGGCCGTTTTAAAGATGGCATCGACAACGATGAAGATACCGACGTGAACCGTCGGAGAAAGAAGCCGCAGCAGGGCGGCCCGAATGAGATCATGACGTTCAGCCCGGCCCATCAGAGTGAGGTCGGCATCTCCGTGGGTAGAAAAAGAGATCGGTACCCGCAGTCTGGGACCGACCAGACTGACTTCCCATCTCGGCGTGTCAACACGAGCAGAGGTGAATCCCTCCTTTCGAGAAGACAGACAAAGGCTTATGCCCGACAGGCCTATTATGCCGAGTAGAGAGTGATGCACGCCGGAAGCAGGCCGACAGCTGAGCCAACACCCAACAAAATCTCCTTTACAGACGAGGACGCCTTCCTGTTCGACCACCCCCACTCCGACGCCTTGGTGATCACGACCCCAATAATGGTGATAAAAATTCATCGCATAATAGTCGACACTGGGGCCTACGCGAGCATCCTTTATTATAGCACGTTCAAGAAGATGGGGATCAACAGGAAGGATGTGCAACCCTGCCGAGAGCGGATCCAGGGGTTTAATGGACAGATGACAACCCCCGTTGGCCAAGTGACACTTCCGATCAGGTTTGGGGAGAAGGGGCAGCCCACACGAACGATACTGGAAACCTTCAAGATTGTGGACAAGTGAGTACAATGCCATCCTAGGCAGGACGATGCTTTACAAGTTGAGAGGCGCCGTCTCCATCTTCCACTATTCCCTTAAATTCCCAACCTCAGACGTGGGCGCCTCCATCTTCCATTATTCCCTTAAATTCCCAACCTCGGACGTGGAAGGGACCTATCGGGGAGACCAGAGAGAAGCACAGGAATGTGTCCTGACCATCCTATGGACGGAGATAAACGCAGCTAACTCCATTCTCGATGCCGATACGGGAGCAACTGAGCTCGCTGTCTTGGGAAATACGATCCCCGACGCGGACGCCGAGCCGATGCACGACGGCGCAGGGGGCAACTGCATGCTGGGAAACCAGACAGGTTCGCCTCCCCCGATCGAGTAAAGTGCTGACCAGATCGTCGGGAGGACTGAGGTGAAAATCAAAGAAGAGGTGGCAGATGGCCACTTAGGCCAAAATGCCAAGATGATTTACCCCGGCCCGGGGGACGACCACATGCTGGAAATCCAGATAGGTCCGCCCCCCTTAGCTGGCACGAATGTCGACCAGAAGAAGAGCCCGAGGCCGACATGGACCAAGACAGAGGTAGAAGAGCTGGCAAGAAGCCGGTCACGGAGGAAGACGAACTCGACCCCCGAGCTCAATATGAAGAAAAAAGGGGCACCAAACGGGCCGAGCCCATAGATGAAGTCGATATCAGTTTCATTGACGAGGAGACTTGTCAAAAGCAGCTCCGGATCGGCAGTAAACTGTCGGCGCCATTGAAGACTGAGCTAACCAAAATCCTTCAAGAAAACGCGGACGTTTTCGCGTGGACCCACGAAGACATGGTCGGCATTGACCCGAAGGTCGCCTGCCATAGGCTGCAGGTCGACTCCATGGTCAGGCCGATCGTCCAAAAGCGGAGGAAGCTGGGCCCAGACCGACAACAGGCCCTCGAAGAAGAAGTGATCAAACTCAAGGATAATGACTACATTCGAGAGGTCCGATACCCGACCTGGGTCGCCAACCCGGTACTCGTGAAGAAGGCAAGTGGGGCATGGAGCCTTTGCATCGATTTTTCCGACCTCAACAAGGCGTGCCCCAAGGACAGCTACCCCCTGCCCCACATCGGCTACATGGTCGACGCCACTTCGGGGCACGAGCTGATGAGCTTCATGGATGCGTACTCCGGCTATAATCAGATTCTGATGCACCCGGACGACGCCGAACACACCTCTTTCTACTCAGCACGCGGACTCTATTGTTACACCATGATGCCGTTTGGACTGAAGAATGTCGGGGCCACCTATCAACGCCTAGTCAATAAAATGTTTGCTAGTTTGATAGGTGTTAGTATGGAAGTGTATGTAGATGACACGTTAGTCAAGTCCATGTACGCATTCGACCATGTTAATGACCTCAATAAAATGTTTTCTATTTTGCGTGATTACAACATGAAGTTAAATCCCAAAAAATGTACTTTTGGTGTCGGCTTGGGAAAATTCTTAGGCTACATTGTCAGCCAGCGCGGCATCAACGCCAACCCCAAAAAGATTAAAGCCGTTCAAGACCTCCGACCGCCGACCTCAATCAAAGGAGTCCAGAGTCTGACCGGTAAACTTGCTGCGCTCAGTCGATTCATCTCGAAGTCGACAGACTGGTGTAAGCCGTTCTTCGACGCGATCAAGAAGAATCACAAGTTCGAATGGACCCCAGAGTGCCAACAAGCGTTGGAGGCCATCAAAGAAACCTTATGCCAAGCTCCGACCATGCAGAAACCCAGACCTAGAGAGATGATCTTTCTTTATCTAGGAGTTTCCGACGTGGCGGTCAGCGCCTCCCTCATCTGAGAGGACGAATCCTCTCAACATCCAGTCTACTACGTAAGCAAGGCACTCCACGATGCCGAGCTACGATACCCCACAATGGAGAAACTCGCATTCGCCTTAGTGACTGTCGCGTGGAAACTAAGGCAATACTTCCTCGAATATTTAATAACCTTGCTCACCGCCTGCCCGCTGAGACAGATCCTCCATCGGCCTGACACGTCAGGTCGGATGGTAAAGTGGGCGGTGGAGCTGGGACAATATGACATCCACTACCGACCCTGAACATCAATAAAGGGGCAGGTACTATCGGACTTTATAGCCGAGTTCACGCCGGGACTTGAAGAAACAACAATGAGCAGCCATGGGTGATGTACGTGGATAGATCCTCTACTGCCGGATGAGCAGGCGGAGGAGTCTTCCTCGTAGATCCCCACAAGAAGCTCTTTTGCCATTCGATACAATATCTTTTCCCGACGACTAACAACGAAGCTGAATACGAGTCATTGCTATCCGGGCTCGCCCTGGCAGAGGCCATGAGCCTAACCGACCTCATCATATATTCAGACTCCATGCTGATGGTCAAGCAGATATCCAGAGAGTTCGAAGTGAAGGAACTGAGGCTGGTCCCGTACCTGGGGCTGGTGAAGAAGCTGACCAAACTCCAGACTAAAATAAAGCACATTCCCCGGACTGAGAATGTGCAAGCCGACGCCGTGGCCCGCCTCGCCTCAAGTGCTGGGGTGGAAAGCTTCGAATATGTCCAAGTCGGACATAAGGAACAGCCGTCCGTGCTCGGCATCTCTGTGCTAAGTGTCGGGTAGGGGGCAAAAGACCAAGACCCGGGCTGGATTGTCCCGATCCGATTGTATCTCGAGACCGGTGCGTGCTGTATGACCCGAAAGAGGCCAGACAGCTTCGTACTCGGGCAGCTCGGTTTACAATCGTAGCTGGTGAACTGTTCAAACGGGGTTACTCGACGCCTTTACTCAAATGTGTAGATGAAAAAAGCACCGAGTATATACTAAAAGAAATCCACGAAGGCGTTTGCGGAAACCAATCAGGAGGACACGCCCTCGTACACAAGGCCCTTAGACAAGGCTACTACTGGCCGATCCTGAAGAAGGACGCTCTGAACTTAGCCCGGAAATGCGCAAAGTTCCAAACCTTTGCACCCAACATCATCCAACTATTGCAGCCCCTGAAATCAATTCTCAGCCCATGGCAATTCGTTAGGTGGGGTGTCGACCTGATTGGCCCCCTACCCACTGGAAAAGGCAGGGTGAATACATAGTGGTCGCGGTGGACTATTTCACGAAGTGGGCAGAAGCCGAGCCGCTCGCTACCATAACCGAGCAGAAGATGATAGATTTCTTATGGAAGTCCATCATATGCCGATTCGGAGTGCCGAACTTGATCATCACTGACAACGACAAACGGTTTGAAGGGAAGAAGCTAGAAATGTTTTGCAAAGAGTACAACATCAAACACTTCTTCTCGACACCCTACCATCCCCAGTCAAACGGCCAGGTCGAGGCCGTAAACAAGATAATCAAACAGGGGCTCAAGGTCCGACTTGAAGCCGCAAAAGGGGTCTGGCCGGAAGAACTCCCGGTCGTGCTTTGGGCATATCGCACCACAGCCAGATCGTCGACTGGCGAAACGCCGTTCCCCCTGGCATATGTGTCTGAGGCAATGATACCCGTCGAGCTCGGCGCCCCAACATTTCGGGTAACCAATTTTGAGAAAGAATCCAATTTCGAGTCGCTGAGAGCCAACCTGGACTTAATCGACGAACATCGGACACAGGCCGAGCTAAAAAATACGGCATACAAGAGGCGAAGCGAGAGATACATCAACTCCCAAGTCAAACCGCGCTCATACAGGTCGGTGATTTGGTACTCAAAAGGGTGACGGGGCCCGACCCCGGACCCCTCAAGCCAAAATGGGAAGGGCCATACAAAATCAGCGAGGTTCTCCCTCATGGGGCCTACCGTCTCGAACACCTTGACGGTACCCCCCACCAATACCCATGGAACTCGACATTCCTGAAATAGTTCTACCAATAGGTTTAGGGAAATTCCGTGTAATTGCTTTATTATGTTTTGTAAAGAAGTGACAAGCCTTGTAAAAAAAATGTAATTTCTTATTATTTCCGATATGCAGAGATTTAGGCATAGATCGAGTCGAAGCGGCGTAATTAAACGTAAGGAACGAAGTGTTGGCCGGGACCAGTACGATGGCTCGATCAGCACTAGCCGGGCACAACTAGGAAGCCCGGTCAGGCCAATAATACCACCAAGTCCGAACGCGAGACCGGTTTGGTAAGCTGCCACGTAATTACGTGCCGGTCGGGTCAGTACGATGGCTTATTCGGCACAAACCGGGCTGAGCAAAGTAGCCCGGTCAGGCCACAGCGCCAAAATGTAAGGAATGAAAAAACGAGCTCAAGCGAGTAGCTCGGCCAGGCCAAACCGCAATCCGACTCAATAAGTAGGCCAAATAGATAATGTGCTCCCGCAATTAATAGCGCCGAGCCCAATCTCGAGGCTCGGCCATGTAATGAACAAGTGCCGAGCTCAACCTTGAGCTCGACCCCGCAATTAATAGCGCCGAGCCCAGTATCGAGGCTCGGCCAAGTAATGAACAAGTGCCGAGCTCAACCATGAGCTCAGCATCGTAATTAATAGCGCCGAACCCAATCTCGAGGCTCGACCAAGTATGAAAAAGTGCCGAGCTCAGCCATGAGCTCGGCCTCGTAATTAATAACGTCGAGCCCAATCTCGAGGCTCGGCCAAGTAATGACTAAGTGCCGAGCTCAACCATGAGCTCGGCCTCGTAATTAATAGCGCCGAGCCCAATCTCGAGGCTCGGCCAAGCAATAAACAAGCCGACCAAACTCAACCATGAGCTCGGCCCCATAAGTAATCTCAAAGCCCGACACTTCAGACAAACTTGAAGTTCGGACCGGATGAATAAAGAAAATAACGTAATAAAAAAAACTCGGTAATCATAAACCATTCAAACATAAGAAATCTAATAAAAAGGCCAGAGCGACATAAACAAAATACATATGTTTAAAACAAGATTCAAGAACAGTGTTCAGACCACACCTGGTCAGCACAACGGCACGCAGGCCGGCCAAAACAAATAAAAAGCTAACTATGCGTTGGGCCCCAAAGACCGCTCTTCGGCCGTAGCTTCGGCCTCCTTGTCCACCCCCGAGGTGCCGGCCCCGTCGCCACCCGCCATCCTTGCCGCCTCGGCGTCGGCCGCTGCCTTCGCTGCCTCCTCGGCCTCCTCCATCTCGCCGATCACGGTCAGCACGGCACCCCTACGGGGCTGGAACTCTGGGTCTGGGTCAGCCGCCGGCATGAACGGTTCATACGCCGGCATCAGTTCCCCGGGCGCAAGGCGCCACGACTCGGGGGACGGGATGGCGCCAAGTCCTTAGAAGCCGATGATGACGTCATGAGCCCAATCCCGGAGCCGGCGGACCATGGTGGTTTCATCCTTGTCCACCTCGCAGACCAGCCCCTCGAACTCGACGTCGAGCCGCGCCGTCTTCTCGCAGAGGATGGTCCTGAAGTCTTCCAAGGAAAGCACCCCGGCATCGAGTCGCTGGAACAACCAGTGAAGGTTGAACACAGCCGACACGTCCATAGACTCCCTCATCTCCTCGAAGTACTGGACCTGTACTTCGCGGAAAGTCTAAGGAGGAGGCAAGGCGATGGGATCACCATTGATCTACTTTGCGGCCTCTTTGAGGAGGGTGACCTGGGCCGACAGCATGCTCCCATACTCCACGAGCTCATCCCTCTGCTCTTTGTGCTTCTTCACAAGCGCGGCCACACTGGCAGCATGTAACTCGGCGAGGTGGGCGAGGTCAGCCTTGTGCTTCTCTTCGAGCAAGGTAATCTCCTCAGCCCGGCACTTCTTCTCCTCGCCCAGCTTGGCTTCGCGACGAGCCTCGGACTCGGCGAGCTTCTCAGCCCACGCAACCTCTCGCAGGCCAGATCGTCGACGACCTTGCCGGAGGCCTCAGTAGCCTTGGCAGAAGCCCCCTGCTGAAGGACGAGCTCGGTCTCAAGCCTCCCGACGCGGCTCACCTTGTCCTTCAGATCGGTCCCTTTGTAGGTGGCCAGGTCCTCCTTGGCCTTATCGCGGGCGGCCATCTCTTTGTACATCGCCTTGTGGGCGCGCATAAGTTCAACCATGGCTCGGCCCATCATCGCCACAGAGTGCTGGATCAGCTAGGGGGGGTGTGCATATCAGTCGCCACCTCGGCAACAGGGGTCCAAGCCGACAGCACGGCCTTCGCGGCCGACATCGCCTGTGGCGGGTGCTCGAACTGATTCGGCAAGTTGATGGGAATGGCGGCGCTCGCGTCAATAAACCACCGGTCTGGGAAGCGGGGCAAACTCTTCAAGAGCGACGCCCGCCTTTCTGGGTTCACCGGGACATAGGTTGAGTTCTCGATCTGGTGCACGGGCGTCGAGCCCCCGCGGGCTAAGGCGGCAGTCACCTTATCAGACGCCGCCTCGTCAGGGGTTAAACCGGCGTCGGCCTGCTCGGCCCTCTTCTTCTTCAGAGGGGACGAAGGCCTGTCCCGGCCACCCTGAGAGCCGGCACCGGCATCCCCGGAATCCTCCTCACGAGCCCGGCTCTTTTTCTTGCTTTCGTGCCTCAGCATCGCGGTCAGACCCGCAGTCACTGCGGGTTGAGACGGGACCGCGGCCACCAGCTCGGCCACCTGTCGCTCCACCCGGCCCCTTGTCTGGCCGCGGCCGGCGCCACAGACCGGTGCTGTCGGCGTCGGAGCCGTTGGAGCCAACCTGGCCGGAGTCGGGGAAACTACACCGAATCCGCCCGCAGAGGTCGAGCCCGAAGCCTTCCTCGTCGACTTCATTAGGAACGACATCCAGCTCGCCATCTCTTTCCTTTCTTTCAAAGAGTTGGGGTTAGCGCGTGCGTATTTGTTGGCGTCCTTCACAGAACGGTGTCCACACACCGATGCAATGGGTAATAAATTGCCAAGACAAAGGAAAGCGTAAGTACCGAGTTTAGTAACAGACACTACGCGATGAAGTAAAGGCGCGCATACCCGGGGTGAAGTAGCCGCTCTTCGATTCGGAGCACAACCCGTGAGTGAGAAGAGACTCCTCTATGACAAAGTCGCGATAGAATATCTCGTCCTCGTCAAGTGCCAGTAAAGTGTTGACCTTCTCAGCAAGACCGTCATCGATATCGACACGCGGGTTATGGACTGAAATGGAAAGATCGACCTGTTAGCACAGGGAAAGTGTTGGTGTTATATACTTAAGCTGTGCTTTAGTGGATATTTCACTTGTTATTCCTTGATGAATGAGAATTATGTTTGATTAAATAAGTTCCACGTTCTGTTGTT
>CACSLK010000984.1:11080084-11096801 GCA_902706635.1 Striga hermonthica
AAGCAGTAAGTTTTCTTCATCAAACCTTTAGATCCGCTGCGCATAGGTTTATGTTGAATGTTTGTCTGTGATTTGTGCATATCGAGATCCTCGTGGGTTCCAACAGAAAGAACACATAATTAGAACAAGTTCAAAAGAAAGGGAAAAAAAGGACTCACAGGGGCCCGAAATGAAGCCCGTAAATGGGCGCCGGGCAGCCTCCGGTGCCTGCCACTCGCCAGATACCCAAAGCCACTCCGGAATGTAGCCGTGAATGGACTCTGGGACTTTGTGGATCAGCAACCTGTCAATCCCAGGTGTAATCGAGCTGTAGTAGTTGCCGGTGTCTCTGGACTTCTTGAAGACGAGAAGAGACTTCACGTCGGCACTCGTAGGGTCAGCCCAGCCTTGCTTCCGGAACATAACTATCAAACTGATCAATCAGGCGAAGGCCGTTGGCACGAGCTGGCTAATCCCGATGCCGAGATCACCCAGAATCTCGCTCAGGATGCCGGGCAGAGGAAAGCGAAGGCCGAACCAAATGCTATGGTGGTATACCCCGATGCACCCCGGCGGTGGGCAGTGAATACGCTCGCTGGCATAAGGAGCAAAAATATGGACCCAACACCGAAGCTCGCCTTGCCTCTCAGCTGTGCCAGGTCGGCATCGCTCAAGATTGAGGGCATGTTCCAGGCAGTCATCGTTGACGGAGTTTTCCAAACATGCAGAGGCCGGCGCCATCTCTCGGGAGGAGCTGTGGTCGGGGCCTCGATAGCGGCTTCAGTCTCAACATCATCTCGACCCATCGGTACCTGCTCGCGACCTTTAGTGTCTCCCTGAAAGGTTTCATCGACTAAGTCTGGGTCGACGTCTGAGTCGTCCTGAGAAACCTCGGCGTGAGCATCCGCATTTTTCCCCTTGTTATCAGAAGGGTTGGAGCCGAGGTCGATAATCTCGATCGTGGGGAACTCCGGATGCTCCCCACCACTTAAACCCGCCTTTTCTGCCGCCGCCGCGGGAGTCACTCGGATAGTCGAAATCAGCGTAACTCGGAGAGGGTGCACCATCTCCGCTGCCGGGGGGGAATAAACGACAAGCGCCCCCGTCTTCTCCACCGCCGGGCGCCCGACGTCCTCGCCGGAGCAGTTTGCCGCGAAACTCGAAGAACTTGACATATTGAAAAGAGAAAAGGATGAAAAGAAATAGGAGAATTACCGAGAAAAAAGCCTTGGGTGCCGATTTGCAGAAAGTTCCGAGAAGATCTGGAAGTTGCCTTACTGTTTTCTCTGAAATTTGCCCGAAATCGCTGAAGAGGTAAAAGCTTTGCGAAGCAGACGAAGGAGGATATATATAGGGAGATTCGGCCAATCATAACGAGACACGTGGCGGCGTTTGAATTTCAAAATTAAATGAAAAGTAACTGTTCGAATCGAACAGCCACGACTGAAGCCATCCGACGGTTCGCGAACAACCGCGTGGATCCTACGCGCCTGATAACTGCCCCTTCCACTGAAGCGACGCGACGCGCCACGTGGGCGAATCAGATCGAGACACGTGTATAGGCCTTTGAAACGACACGACATTTCAGGGTCGACAAGAATTACAACGGCCATATCGCATTAATGGAGGCGTCGTTTCAGCTCGCGTCATCAATATACCAGAGGTAATGCAAGTTCGACTTCAAGGGAAGTGGAAGAGCGAGATGAAATTTGGCCAACTCGGGGCTGAACACCATTTGAAAGACCTCAGATGAGATGCTAGGAAACACCCCCTCCGAGCTCGGGGGCCAGTATGTTGATATCCGAGTTAGCTCGGAAGGAACCGAAAAAAAGGAATCACCTATCAAGACCCGGTCCGGCACAGAAGTGCCGAGCTGAACCTTGAAATTAAGTACCAAGGACCACTATAGGAACGTTCCTCCGAGATCGGCACCCGACTCAGTAAATGCACGAGATGACCTCGACGGGTGCCGGGCTGAAAAAGGAGTCCTGGGCATCCCATAAGTGTATTCAAGAGAAGTGTCGACCTAATGATCCGGAGCGGCCCTCTTGAAGAAAAGGACGGGGCTCGGTAAACATTAAAATATTTCCACTTGGAAGATCATCATTGGACAATGGGACGGGATGTCATAGTCTACTACCCTACATCAAAGCCTAGTCAGAGGACCTGCCAGCATTTAATGTCCCCCCATGCTCGCGTTAAATGTCTGACAGGTAATGATTGAAGAAACTTCAAATTGCATTAAATAGTTGTCAGGGGGACGTCGAACTGCTCTGCAGAACCATTGTGCGACAAGACTGGTGAACAGTACCTGAACAGTACCTCATTTAAGGACACTATAAATAGCAACTCACTTTATTTATTTTGGGTTGTTGAACCTCAACTAACTCTACCTTCTCTCTACTTTCTCACTCTAGAATTGTAGGAAATCTCCTGTAAGAATTGTAAGTATATCGCAAGTGCCGACCTCGTACGAGAGGCCGACCTCGTGATCACTTAATAAAATCGTAATTAAACTATATCTCTCATTTGTTTTTAGTCCCATACTTTTATCATTTATCATTTTAACCGTTGACTGAAAACGCTCGTCAACAATGTTCGGGTCATTAAAAACAAATTTAAAACCATACATCACATTCAACAACATTCATCAAATACATAGTCGGCCATAATAGTGGATTAAACTAATTCTTGCAAAACCGAATTATGCGAATATAATCCAATATATATGGCTGCGTTTAAACACATCTTGTCAAATAAAGCCGTAAAAATATAAACTTGTACAAAACGAATTAACCAAGTGCTCTGATACCACTTGTTCGGATCTATGAGGATCTCGTTATGTACAAATCACGAATTCAATAGCAAACGTAAACCTATGCCCAATGAACTAAAGGTTTGACGTAGAAAACTTACGGCTCAAAATTTATGGCGATCTGCCTGATCTTCCGGATGGCTATACACAACACACGAACGGGATTGGATCATGAACGGAACGTCAGACTCGCAATTGGATCGGGTGTCTGGCTCGGATCAGATCGCCGGGATGCCGGGCGCGGGCTCCCCGAGATCGCATCGTGGGGCTACTGTTGGGCGCGTGCGGCAGCGCGTCGCGGGTCGACGGGCTCACGACTGGGCTAGCGGCGATCGTGTGGTCCTCGGTCGGGTGGTCCTCGGCGTCGGGGTTGGCGGATCTAAGCCTTTGGGTCGTGGTCCGTCAGCTTCGTGTAGAAGATTATCGGGTCTCGAACACCTACGGATCTTCTACTGTATATCTCAAACACCCTCTTCAAATTGTACAGGTGGAACAACAACAAGAAGATAAAGCTCGAATGAGAACTGAGAGAGAGAGGGGTCGGCGCGCGTGGGGCGTGTATTATGACCTTGTGCGTTCTTTTCTCATGAGCTTAATGATGTATATATAGATCTACAGTAGAGACCCTTAGGAGATTAGGATTAGGGCTTCTTAATTAATTAAAATACTTGTGGACCAATCCACTTATTTTAATTAATTAAATAATATTAAACGGACCACCAATATAATATTATTGCACTCCATTTTCCTAGCTCAATTTACAATTGAGACTCCAATAATAATTACTCGAATTACCTCCTCATGTTTAAGATATAATGTCCATTAATTAATTCGATACTAACAATCAAGAATTAATTAATTTATTATTATTTCACCGAAACTAGCGCTCGTTCATCACATTATTACTATGCCAGAATTTAGTCCACCTGTAGGGTTTAGCATAATAATCCTTTATGAACTCACTCCGGGGACATCATCAAACTAAACGTACATGGTGACTGTAAATATCCTAACAACACATCATACATGTTGCCATATTACCTGTAATGCCTCGTTTGAATATGGAAGAATTGGGTTTATTATTTGTTATCTTTATTATTATTATTATTATTAATATTAATTGCTATTAATTGTCTAAATTTATTTGTAATTATTATTAATATTAATATAAATGTCTTATATGTTTAATTGATTTTATGTGTATTGTTATCATCCGACTCGGTCAGATGCAATTAAGGACCTTAAACCACGTCTTAGGCGAATTTAACTCCAACACCTACGTGACCCAAAGTCATCCCGGTTCGCGCACTAAACCGGTACCACCATAAAAGACCGAAGCAGTCCATACCTACCGAAATCATTCCAAACCGAGGTCAACATGGGCCAAGGTCGTCACCTCCTAAAGCAGGTGACAAGGCGCCTACACGCTCCCATCACAATCTACGAGATTTATCATCATTCACGTAGGGCCCACTAGTTCAGCCGCCCATCAAAAGTAGCCTTTTCTAAAAGGCAATGCACGGATCCCAATGTATGTATCAAAAAAGTTACTATAAATAGCTAGCTAGTGATACCTGTAGGGGATTCGATTCCAGACCCAACATTTACAATGAAACACGCAACAGCCCACAGAGGCTTTTCACCTCGGTCCACCTCAGACCGGGGCCACTGTTGAGTCTTTCTCACATATTTTACGTCCAAACCACTCGTAATCATCACATAAATCCAATATTAAATCGTTGTCAGGAATCATACGACAACAGTTTGGCGCTAGAGGAAAGGCCTCATAAGTGATTTGAGGTTACTATCCGACTCTTGTTTAGGCGATCCACATCAACTGTATCAATCATGTCTCATTCTGATCATCGTAGCCATACTTCACGAGATGGCCACAGTCGCAGTGCTGCGCAATCCGCCCGACGACCAGTCGTAGCCCCTCATATACCAGATTACACTGTTCTGTTCCAAAATCCAGAGTTTGGACGTGGGTTCGCTACCTTGATGGCTTAAATGATCCCTGGAGCATCAACGACTGCCCCAGGACATTCCATAATACCCACAACACATGCAAATCCGCAGAATCCACCGGCACGGCAAGACGGCGGAAGGACCACATCTCACGCCACGTCTCAACCCCACAGTCGGGTGTCGCAGCCGCCTCCAGAACAAACCACGCGTCGCACCGACGTTGGATGCAATCCCTAAGTGCTTCCTCATGAAGAAACTGTTTAAAGTCAGTCTGGACATTCACGACGATCGCCACCTCATGCGCGACACCGAATCCCTTCCATCCCGGCGCAGACCGACCTTCGGCAACACATTGAAAGGAATCGGGCTCGTCAAGAATCATCCGAACTTGAAACATTACGACGATGAATTGCCGAACTGGAAAGTCGGCAACGGGTACCCGAAGACCCCTCTCGGCGGGCCTCAACTTCGGCACAAGTATATCTGGAAGCCGACTCCCCTCTCACACCAGAGCTCACTTCGGAACCTGTACCTGGGAAAGTTAAAGTCCCTCAAATTGGGTTATATGATGGAACTTCAGACCCCGACTCACACCTTGGTCACTATACTTCGTGGATGGATCTGCATGGGCCTCAGGCGCACTTCGGTGTCGTATGTTTTCTCTCACGATGGGGCCTCGGGCCAAAAAATGGTACCATTCTCTTCCTCCTCACTCTATTTGGAAGTGGCAACAATTGAGGTCGGCTTTCCGATCTCATTTCATCGGGGCCCAAGTCTATCTAATTCCAAAAGAATCTCTCGCAAATGTAACACAAAAAGACGATGAAAGTGTCAAGGATTACATCGCTCGGTTTAACGACCGAGTTCAGAATATGGAGCCTTGTCATCCTGAAACCCTGCTTGTCATGGCTATTGCCGCGCTGAAACCGAACTCGATTTTCCGCTGGACATTGTGTCAAAATAAGAAAAACACCTTTCAAGAATTTCTTACTTGAGCTCAGCAACACATCATAGCCGAGGAAGCCATGTCGGTCCCCGACTTTAATTTTAACCCGAAGTCATCTAAGGCGGGAACCAACGAGAAAAAGAAAAACAAGTTTTTTGAAAAGCAAAACAAGACTCAGTTTAGAGGGCCTCCCCGAGGAGATCCCAACGATCCTAAAGTACGAACAGCCCGAAAACAGTATGCTACCGATGTGAAATCCGGTTATCAGACCTTATATTCGACCGGGGCTGCCACCATATACGAAGAAATCAAAGGAAAAGGCATCTTGCCAGATCCCAAGCCACTCCGGATGCCCGAGGAGAAATTAGACAAATCCCGATATTGCGATTATCACAAATCGCCAGGGTACAATACTGATGAATGCTTAAGTTTGTTCGCGGCCTTATTGCGCTTAATCGGCCATCCGCAGCTCAGAATGTTCTACCGCAATACCAATCCCCAGAAACGGGGCCCAGGACGTCAGATTGAATCTTATGACGAAGACGACGAGGAGGACCGAGGTGTTATGCCGAAGCGTATCCGGCAAGGAGACAAGGAAGTATTCATGTTCACTTCGGAAATGCTCGATTCCAATTCAACTGGAACCTCTCGAAGACGCAAGCGAAGCAAATCTCCCAGCCCGATGCAAATAACTATCCACCGCGTCAATACTAACAACACCCAGAGTACATTATCCCGTCGGCAAGTCAAAGCTTACGCTCGACAAGCTTACAACTCCAGTAAACAAGTGTACACTACCGATCTGAGAGACATCCTCAATAACAGGAATTGTCCCATAACTTTTAATATGGAGGATGCAAATCATTTCGCACATCCTCATTCTGATGCACTTGTTATTACTGTTCCTATATGCAGAATCCCAGTACATCGCGTAATGGTCGACACTGGGGCCTACTCGAGCATTTTGATGTTAAAAGCCTTTGACAAAATGGGTCTCGATCCTGCTGATATCCGACCTTGTAATGACCAAATACAGGGGTTTAATGGTAGCATTTCAAAGCCCATCGGCGAGATCACTTTACCTGTCAGGTTTGGCACTTCGGAGAACGTCACCAAACTCGTCATGAAAACTTTTAAAATTCTTGACATCAACAACGAGAATAATGCCATCATCGGCAGAACAGCGTTGTACAAACTTCGAGCTGTGGTTTCGATCTTTCACTACGCACTGAAGTTCCCGACTACACGAGGAGAAGGGACTCATTTCGGAGACCAAAGGGAAGCTCGAGAACTTGTCACTTTCGTACCATCCAGCGGAGTTTATTCCATCACTTCGGGAAATGATGACAATTCCCCACAACGAAACACCTTGGACGATGTGATTTCCGAGGAACCGAATTACAACGCCGTTGTTCCTCCCACCTCGGACCCTTTATCTGAAGACCGAGGTAGGCGGCCAGGGAAGGAGCCACTCCTCGAAGAGGACGAGTTAAACCCAAGGGCCCAATTCAAGGAAAAAAGCCAAAATGATCGAGCCGAACCTGGAGAAGAAGTAGAATTGATATATGTCAATGAACCGATCTTCCACAAATCATTGCGCATTGAAAGTCACCTTCAAGAGCCTCTCCGGTCAGAACTCATTTCGTTTCTCAAACAAAATTCAGATGTGTTTGCTTGGAAACACGAAGACATGAAGGCATCGACCTCGGTGTCGCTAGTCACAAGTTGAACCTCGATCGAACTGTCCGGCCTATTGTTCAAAAACGAAGGAAACTGGGGCCGGATCGTCAGAAAGCATTGGAAGAGGAAGTTAAGAAACTCATCGACAACAAGTTCATTAAAGAGGCCAAGTATCCGACATGGGTCTCAAACCCTATTCTCGTCAAGAAAAGTAATGGTCTGTGGAGGCTGTGTATCGACTTTTCTGATTTGAACAAGGCGTGCCCGAAAGACAGCTACCCGCTCCCGCACATAGATTATATGGTTGATGCCACATCGGGACACGAGTTAATGAGCTTCATGGACACATACTCCGGGTATAATCAAATTCCTATGGATCCTGAAGACTCAGAACACACCTCTTTTTATTCAGCTAGGGGCCTATATTGTTATACCATGATGCCGTTAGGATTAAAAAATGCTGGGGCCACTTATCAGTGTCTTGTTAACAAGATGTTTTCCAGATTAATCGGTCATACCATGGAAGTTTACGTTGACGATATGCTCGTCAAGTCGGTGCACGCCTCTGATCACATAACTCACCTTCAAGACATGTTTAACATCCTCCGAACTTATTCTATGGTTTTGAATCCCAAGAAATGCACCTTTGGAGTTGAGTCTGGAAAGTTTCTAGGTTATATGGTCAGCCAACGCGGAATTGAAGCAAACTCGGCGAAGATAAAAGCTATTCAAGATCTAACTCCCCCAACCTCGGTCAAAGGTGTTCAGGCCCTAACCGGCCGACTTGCAGCACTTAACCGGTTCATCTCTGAATCCACTGATCGTTGCAAACCTTTTTTCGAAGCAATCAAAAAAGGAAAGCGTTTTGAATGGACCGAAGAATGCCAAAAAGCCCTCATCAGCATCAAGGAAACACTCACCTCTCTACCGACCTTACAAAAACCAAAACCCGAGGAGATGTTGTTTTTATATCTCGGAGTCAGTGATTCAGCCATCAGCGCCGTTCTAGTACGTGAAGAAGGACTGTTACAGTCACCGATCTATTATGTCAGCAAGGCATTACATGATGCTGAGTTGCGTTATCCCCCGATGGAAAAATTGGCATTTTCACTTGTTATCGCTGCTCAGAAATTGCGACCTTATTTTCAAGAACATTCTATATCTGTCCGCACTTCATATCCACTATGACAAGTCCTGCACCGACCTGACACTTCGGGTCGCATGATAAAATGGGCAATTGAACTCGGACAATTTGACATCCACTATCAACCGAGGACCGCGATCAAGGCACAGGCTTCATCTGATTTTATCGCTGAATTCACCCCGGCCATAGAAGTTCATCATGACAACCAGCCGTGGGTTATGTATATCGACGGCTCTTCGACAGCAAACCGAGCAGGTACGGGAATAGTCTTGGCGAACCCAGACAATCGATTGTTTTGCCATTCTGTAAAATTCTTCTTCCCTGCAACCAACAATGAAGCCGAATATGAAGCCTTACTATCCGGATCGGATTTGGCCAAATCTATGAACGTGAAACAACTAAAAGTCTTCTCAGACTCTCAGCTCCTCGTCAACCAAATCAATGGCTCATACGAAGTCAAAGAACCTCGGTTAACCCCGTATCTGTCTCTGGCAAAAAGAAGTTACCAAAGTTCGCTGCCGAGGTAGAGCACATTCCACGAACCCTCAATGTTCAAGCAGATGCTCTATCTCGATTAGCCTCAAGTACCGGGATGGAGAGCATGGAGTATGTCCGAGTAGGACAGCAAGAGCAACCATCAACCTTTCTTCCCAAGGTCGCAGTTTTAGACCCCACAACATCGCAAAAATCTCCGAATTGGATGGATCCTATCATTCAATATTTAGAAACCGGGGCCTTACCAGCAAACCCTAAGGAAGCTCGGGCACTTTGGATCCAAGCGGCACGATATACACTGGACAACGGAATTTTATTCAAAAGAGGATACTCCATCCCGCTTTTAAGATGCGTGAATGAGTCTGACTCACGGTATATCCTTGAAGAAGTTTATGAAGGAATTTGCGGAAGTCATCCTGGTGCACAGGCCTTATCTTACAAAGTCTTGCGACATGGTTATTACTGGCCGACCTTAAAAACCGACGCCGCCGCATGGGTTCGCAAATGTCCGAAATGCCAAATATTCACACCCAACGTCCACCAATCTCCCGAGGAGCTCAAATAGATCTACAGTCCATGGCCTTTCGCCAAATAGGGGATCGATCTCATAGGTCCCCTGCCAACCGGAAAAGGAGGCGTCCGATTTGCCATCATAGCAGTTGATTATTTCACTAAATGGGCCGAAGCTGAACCGTTAGTCACGATAACCGAACAGAAAGTCATTGACTTTGTATGGAAATCAATCATCTGCCGCTTCGGAGTACCGAACTCCATCATTACCGACAACGGTAGACAGTTCGAAGGCAAGCGACTTGAGTCCCTGTGCGAAGAATATAACATCAAACACTTTTTCTCTTCACCTTACCACCCGCAATCCAACGGTCAAGTTGAAGCTGTGAACAAGCTCATAAAAAACGGCCTCAAAGTCCGACTTGACGCTGCCAAAGGAGCTTGGCCTGAGGAATTGCCACACGTTCTATGGGCCTATCAGACAACTACCCGAACTTCCACCGGCGAGACCCCGTTCTCACTCACTTACGGATCAGAAGCCGTAGTCCCAGTCGAACTCGGTGAACCTACTTACCGAATTCAACATTTTACCGAAGAGTCCAACTCAGATAACCTGAAAGCCAATCTGGACTTGCTTGAAGAACATCGTACCCGCGCCGAGCTCAAAAATGCTGCTTATAAACACTGGAGCAAAAGATACTTTAATTCCAAATTCAAGCCGCGTACATTCCGAGTTGGAGATCTAGTTCTCAAACGCGTGATGGGGGCCGACCCCGGCCCACTCAAACCGAGGTGGGAAGGACCCTTTCAAATTGTTGAAGTCCTACCCCATGGGGCCTACCGAATCGCTCACCCTGATGGAACTCTACATCAATATCCGTGGAATGCTGTTTTCCTAAAGAAGTTCTATCAATGAATGGTCCGAAGTCGGATATCCGACTCTTCTTTTGAACGGACCTTCCTTTTGCTTCACAGAATGCACGGAGTGACCCTTTTGATGTACTGAAAGTTTACCGACTTTCACTTCTGAAAATCCAAGCAACAACTCGGTACCGATGTAAAACACTTTGAAACTCGGTTCTATAAATATTTTGTACCGATGTAAACATTGCGACACTCGGTCTTGCTGATACCCCGTAATCCATCCAAATCCTACGCATGTTTTGGTTAGGGATTGAAGCTCATCAAACGTCATTTCAACAAACATGATTTGGCGGGTCCCGAAAATCACCGAATACGAAATAAACAACTCGGTGGGGGGCATTCCATAATCGAACTCTGATGAAGTTCGGTGAACCATATTTGTTTTACGTACAGCCCAATAACGTGTTAAGTTTTGCAAAATTCTTAGTAAGTTCGCATACCGACTTACACTAGTGGCTGAATATATTGCAAAGGATCATAGTGGAACTCGGAAATTATTTTTACAAAAACCCCCAACTTGGTTAATGATATGAATAGATCCGAGTTGGGACAATTCATTTCAAAATCCGTACCGAGTTCAGTACACTTGGTCGAAAAATTGCTGAAATTTATACAGCAAACATAAATCAAGACAGATGTTACGCAAACACATCATATTTATATTAGAAAGTCGGAAAAATCCTTACACATTTCCTACTAAGGGAATCAGTAACCTGACATACCCGATTACATATTTATATATTTCCTACTAAGGATGCCAACATGCTGGCACCCCGACTACATATTTCAACTAAAGAAAACTAGAAGCATAAAACCATAAGCGTTCAAGGACTTCAAGCAGCACCGTCCTTCTCCTCGGCATCTTGGCCGGCACCACTATGTTCTTCGACGTCCACCCCGGCAGACAAGCGCTCCAAGACCGTCGCTTCTTTCGCCTTAGCCGCGGCCTCAATGGCCACATCCGACACCGGGACGAACTCATTGCGCGAGTCCTGTACTGCATCAGATGCGTCCTCGGTCGGTGTGACCACCTTGACAATTTCGACTTCCATGTCAGTCGATTTAGCTTTCTCCTCAATATAAGCCTTGACCTTGCTCTGAATCTGCTCCGGGGCCATATCATCAAAATACTGATTAATCTCCACATCGGCCAGAGTCGAAAGATACACATCAGCCAGCTCCTTCCTCTTCTCCTTCTCTCCCTCCAAAATCATATTGACGTAATCACGTCGGAGGAGAGCAGCTCTATCCTCGGAAAGTGGTGGCAAGTCGGGGTTAGTAGCCATTTCTTCAGCTCGGCGAAGCATCCACACGCAAAATTCCCGCTCATCTTCGTCAGCCTCTATGTGCATGCTCTTGACCTCCATATCAAAGCCATATTTCTCGAGCTTGCGAAATAAGAAGAAGCGTAGCTCATCAATATCATAGTAGCCGGCAGTGAATCGTTCTATTACCCATCGGAGATTCAGACAGGTGTTCATCTCGATTTCGAGGTCAGGCCCACCGACCTCATCATCCCCACCGGCGTCCGCAAATTCTGCCTCGACATCATCACCAGACTTCGGTTGAACAACTGCAACGGTCTCCTTTCCATCTTGGAAGCCGATCTCATACATGGTCTCGCCGTAAGAGGATTTTTCTTTTTCGAGCTTCGCCATCTCAGCTTGATGGGCATCTCTCTGTCAGCTCACGAGTTCACGGACCTCGGAACATTCTTTCTGAACCTTCTCGTGCTCTTCTTTCTCTTGCGCCAGCTTCTGTTCCGCCTCCTCAGCCTTGGCTTCTAAAGCCTTGGAATGCTGCTCGGCGAAAGCAAGGCGCCTTTTAAGTTCAGCCACCTCGGCCTCAAAAGCCTTCCTCTCTTCGGACAACGCCGAGATCTCAGCCCGTGCCATCTCTAATTGGGCAGCTTGTTCAAAACTTTTACCCTTCATGTCGGCTTCCGCTTTAGCCGACTCCTCTTTCAAAGCCGCGATTGTAGCATCCCGCGCAGCAATAATGTCCTTTTTCCCATCCAGTTGTGCAGCAATCTGACTGTGGTCGTCCTCTGCCGCTACCAGACTCACCAGAGCTCAGCCTAGGCAGGCCTTAGCGTAGCTTAATTTGTCGACGCTCGACAACGAAGAAACTCCTACTTCGGATTTGGGATCCCACACCATTAGGGGTACCTGCGCCGCACCCTTGGAATTTTCTGGTATGTCGATCCTTGACGACATATGTGGAGACTTGACGGACTGAAATGTGGTAAACCACTCCTCCACCACGCCTTTGGGCACCTTAACTTTGGCGGCCCGCTCATCATCAATGGACAAAAATGACTTCTCGAAGAAGCGCTCGTCATTACCCTTCTCCGTAGCTTTACGACCGGAGTCGTGCTTCTTCTTCGACCTCTTCTCCATTCCGGAAGAAGCGCCCACATCGGACATCTTCACCAACTTTCTCTTCTTCCTTCTCTCCAACTGAGTAGACTCCCTAGACTTCGGAGGAGATGATAACTTCTCCGGTTCATCTCTCTGTACCTCAGAGTGCGGTAATTCAACCACGGCCACCTCGGTTCCTGTTACATTAGGCTCCGGCTTGGCTTGGTTGATTGCAGCAGCATTCACAACTGGCGACACCTCGGTAGTTGTCACCTCTTGCAGAGACTTCGGACTCTCGGGAATAGTAGCCGAAGTCGCGCTCGACCCCACCTCGGTTGGTTTTTTGCCAGTATTCTTTTGGCCAGCAGTTCTCTTCACCAAAGCGCGAACTAAATCCCTCCTCATGGCATTAGTCAGTCTCAGATCTCGGCTTTTACCAAATTTGTATTGCAGGTCCCTATTCGTATAGTTGCTCCTGAAGTCCTTAGCCTCCTTGACAAAACTATAACCCAAAAATCCGAGGAGCGGATAGTATACTACATCAAGAAACAATAAACGGTTAAAGTTGCCAACAACTGCTTTACCTATAAGCAAGTTCAGACAAAGACGCTAAAACATTAAAAGTCTTCTTACCGGGGTCAAACCTCAAGCTAGAAACTCCATGAGATAAACCAGCAGTTTCAAGTTTCGAATCTACTACGAGTGAGCGATAATCCCGTATTTCCTTGTCCAAGCTAGCAAGTGTAATTAATTTCCCACCGAACTCTGGACTCAAATTCGGCTCCTTCTGCTTGGTCTCTTTTTCTACAAAGAGTAAAAGTTCCGACCTGTTAGTGCACAGAACAAAAAAGAAAAAATCAGAAAGATATATCCAAATTGAAAAATGAAATAAACTCACTTGCTCCGGAATGAATAAACATCAGAATCGTCATCCCGCCAATCCGAGGTTCATGAAAAAAGCTCTCGGATTGCCATTCTCCTCCAACCCATAACCATTCTTCTTGAAATCCGTGGAGAGTTTTTGGGATATCGGTTATTATCTCACCGACCTTAAGGCCGTGCTGCGGTTTCGCTCCGGCAAAGAAGCAACACGAAGACTCCGCAACATGTCTTTTCGGGCTCTTTTTAAACGCGAAGATGCTCCTCATTTCTTCACACGACGGCAACCCCTCGCCCTGCTCATGTAGCAGCACCATCAAACCGATTATCTTTTTCCAACTGTTGGGGGTAATCTGGCACAGCGGTAACCCCCAACTCTGGAGGTATTTGTGATCAAATTCGGCAAAGGGAATCTTAACCCCAACCTCAAACTTTCGGCAAAAACTCCAACACAACCCGGAGGAGGACTGGTTATCCTTTCCCCCGGATACGGTGCGAAAATCTTCACCGAGGGCGGAATCCGAATTTGCTCTCGCAGCATCACTACATCGGCATCGGTCAAGATGCTTGGCTCACCTTCAAAATCGACAGCAGGATCAGGCCACGTCCTCACCGGCCTCCTCCAATGAGGCACCTCGATGTCGGCCGCGTTCTCCTCGACCACACGGTCACCATCTTCGTCGTCGGGCTTAATGTCCAAATGCCCCACTAACATCGGATCCCACTGATAATACTCAAAGGCTAATTCAACCAGCTCCGAGTCATGATACACCTCCAAGGGAACCGACTCGGTACTCGAAGAGCTCGCCACAGCTTTTCCCTTCCCTTTCGATGCCATTGAATACAAACAAGACAAAATGAAGAAGCGAATAAAAATTGAAGATAAAACTTACCAAACAATCCGCAAGCAGGTAGCGCACGAGGATTAACTCTCAAATTTCCAAGGAATATTCGACAGTAAGATCGCTATTTGCAAGAATTCAAGAAATAGAGCGAAGAAAGTTCAATCAGAAATTGCGAAGCCCTATTTATAATTTCCAATTTTTGACCGTTAGAGATCTTAATTAGGAGCGCGTGCAACCGACGCGACCCCTAATTCCAATCGGCGCCACCATTTAATTTCACAGATGCCTACTGTACATGTGGCACTCTATTAAAAATAACCGTTACCTAATTTAAGACCATTACGGTGCGACCACTCACACTGACACTAAATCGTCGACCGTTACGTCTGTTCAGATTCCTCGTGTTACTCCCCCGATAATAACAGATTTTCACCAAGTGTTCTTACCTCGGTAATCAACTCCACTTTGGAGGACACCGTCCACTTCGGTAATCTTCCTCATATGAGCAACTCAGCACTGCCAGATTCCCCTTTTATAGACTGTTACCGAGTCGGGTCTCAATCCGTCGTGCAATACCGACAACCACCACTTCGTATGCCCGCCGATATTGGGGGCCTCTCTGTTATCATCCAACTCGGTCAGATGCAATTAAGGAGCTTAAACCACGTCTTAGGCGAATTTAACTCCAACACCGACGTGACCCAAATTCATCCCGATTCGCGCACTAAACTGGTACCACCATAAAAGACCGAAGCAGTCCATACCTACTGAAATAGTCCATACCTACTGAAATCATTCCAAACCGAGGTCAACATGGGCCAAGGTCGTCACCTCCTAAAGCAGGTGACAAGGCGCCTACACGCTCCCATCACAATCTACGAGATTTATCATCATTCACGTAGGGCCCACTGGTTCAGCCGCCCATCAAAAGTAGCCTTTTCTAAAAGGCAATGCACGGATCCCAATGTATGTATCAAAAAAGTTACTATAAATAGCTAGCTAGTGATACCTGTAGGGGATTCGATTCCAGACCCAACATTTACAATGCAACAAGCAACAGCCCACAGAGGCCTTTAACCTCGGTCCACCTCGGACCGGGGCCACTGTTGAGTCTTTCTCACATATTTTACGTCCAAACCACTCGTAATCATCACATAAATCCAATATTGAATCGTTGTCAGGAATCATACGACAACATGTATAATGTGCATTATTAAATATTAAAATGTGTGTATTATATATATATATATTTATCTGATTTTTATTTTAATTAATCGTGCGATTAAACTGAGCCCGAGAACGAGTTATTATCGCGAACCTGCATGTGAACCGACCCGCCTGATATAGCCACAACTAGTATTGCCGGCTCGACCGGTAGTATTTGATATAACATGTCATACCCGACCGATTTTTATGGATATATATTGAAGATACGCCCATACATGGGCTAAGACACTTGATATAATAATATGGGCCGAGCCCAAATTAGGCCAAGCCCAATTGGGACTATAAGGTACACTACCCCTATAAAAGGGGGGCTAAGGTATTCATTTCCTACATTCTCTTCACATTCTCTTCACATTCTCTTCTCATTCTCTTCTCATTCTCTTCTCATTCTCTTCTCATTCTCTTCTCATTCTCTTCTCATTCACTACTACACTTTCTCTCTCTACACTCTCTCTCTATATGCACTCTCATACGAATCCTGTACTGACTTAAGCATCGGAGGCCCAAAGCCGGGCACCCCTCCCGGGGGCTCGGGATTTGGGTTCTTGCAGGTACGGTGGCCGTCCGAGTCGAGGGAGCCGGGATCTTTGTCCCATCATTTTGGCGCCGTCAGTGGGGACCGTTCGAGAAGTCAAACGGTGTCCCGTCTGAAAATTCGAATAATGCTCCTTCGACTCGAGCAGCCGCCGCCACCGGCACCACCTCCGGCCGCCGCCGCCGGCCTCCGGCCAAAGTGGCCGGATCAGAAAAATTCTTACACCATTGGATAGACCTCCTCGAGGAGAATCTCTCCTTAAAATTTCGTTCGAAAATACAGCCGGGAAGGCCTTCAATTTTGCGGTCAAAGTTTCTAGATCTAGCAAAAAATTGGTCAAAATCGAACATTCAAATGCATTTTCCCGATAATCCGGGAAGGCTATCGGAAATCCGAGGGTACCATCGGAA